>JACEFZ010023265.1:47500-120000 GCA_014155875.1 Cepaea nemoralis | reverse complement strand
CTTTTGTAGTATTCACCTCGTTAAGTTCAACCATTCCTTTCAAAACCTCCAAATTATTAATATACTGTCAAACACAGTGTTCTTCTTCCAGAGTCCACTTATGCCAAAATTCAACCTGGCATTCCCCCCATATTCTCCCATTAAACGCTGTTCAACCCAGCTCCTATTTCAACTCCCATTTACCCAGTATCGCCCGTCATTCCCCTCATCCATGGCTTTCAATCCATGTATTTACATTACGAACCGTCTAATGTAGTCCCTAATTCAATCCCCCAAACCATTTTTAACGGTTTAACTCTTTCCAACCCACATGTAATTATCAATTGTTTCTGACAACCCCAGCCACTTTTAAATATACTCCTCCATTACTTTCTCTACAACATACTGAGTCACTTCGCTAATCACCACAACTTCCCCCTTAACTCAATCATGTTTCACCCTCAATTTCTATTTATAAACGTTATACACGTTAAACAACTCAACTTCAAGTCGCAAAATTCATAAAACGAAGCATGGCCCTTACTCCATGTTTCATATTTTCTGCAAGCTCCCAAAAACAACTCTTCATTTTTCCCATAACTGAACGTCAACCTAGAAATCATTTTAAACACACCCAGGGTAACTCAAGAAAAACAAAACCAAAGTTTTGTAAAAATAAACAGCTAAGGTAACATATCATCACATTTTATAAAGAACAACTGAAGTCAAAACAATAGAGCAAACAATATCAACCCCCTCATTCTTTGACATCATTTTTATCCCCACACATTATTCAAAATAAACATATGTGATGAAATGAAAAATCATATATATACATACACCATAATATATTATGACTACTAATCAATTATTTTCCGTCTAAGAAAAACTCAACACTTCAACTTAAAAATCAAAATGATAATAAAGCATATATCAATCAGTCCTAACTTACTACAATATTATGTCTACTCATCCCGACAACTCTCAACAACTCTTGATTAAGTTATTTGCTAACTTTCTTCCTTTGAAATTCACAAATACCGTCTCTAACTTCTTCTTCTATCTGTAATCTGCAGAATATTCTACCACGCTATTTATCACTTCTCCATTTTCTTAATAACTCCAAATTTTTTTTCTATAAGTGCAATATCTACATCAATGTCGCCATCCTCCCGAGGAGAATTATCTTCTTTCATATCAGCATCCTCATCAGTTTCTGACTCTTCATCCATCTCTTGTTCCGCATCTGTATACCCATTACTAGCAACCGCTAATCTCTTCCTTTCTAAATCCAATCTAATCTTCCTATCTTGATGTCTTAATAAATTTTCAAATAGTGGCATATCTTCATCACTTGAGGAATTTACTCTAAATTTCCTTTGCCTCTTAATTTCTCTTTCTTTCTGTCTATCTAACTTTCTTTTTACTGCCTGTCTAGTATTCATAAATGGAGCGTCTATTTTTTCTTTGATTGATTCTTCACTATTATAACCGTCATACGTGTTGTTTTCCTCTGTCACGATTGTTTTTGGTATTGTTTCTTCTTGTTCACCAGTAGTAGATGCTGTTATTATTTGTTTTTGTACCAATTCTCTCCCATTTTCTATAGGTATTGGATATTCCGTTTGTCTGATAATCTGTCCATCTGAAAATATTTCTTCTGAATAATAATTATTATTATTATCCTCTGCATCTTTTTCCTCATTATCCCGTCTTAAGTGCTCTACATGTGAACGTGCAACATGCCCTGTAATTTGATTTTTAATAGTATATGATACTGGACCCTTTTTTTCTAAAATATAATATCCCGGGACCCAATGAGCATCAAACTTAGAGTTTTTCCTATGTTTTTTGTAATAAACTCTATCACCTATGTTAAACTCTTGTAAGTGTGCATTTTTATTTGTGTATTTCTTCTGTCTTTCTCGAGCCTTAATTATATTATTTCTTAAACGTATATGTGCTTTGTGCATTTCTTGCAACCTTGTTTCCTGAAAATCCTCCCCCATATATTTTCTCCTAGGCTTTAATAAATTGTCAATTGGTAATATTGGTTCTCTTCCATGTACTAGGTAAAATGGTGAGAAACCTGTTCCTTCATTTTGGTGTGTACGGATCGCCCCCAATGCTATTCCCAAATAAAGATCCCAATCCATATCGTGTTCTTCTACATTTTTCGCCAGTATATTGTATAATGTCCTATGTTGTCGCTCATTTTTGGCATTCGAAGATGGTCTGTAATACGAAGTTTTAATGTGTTTTATATTCAAATCTTTTAACAATTTTTCAAACTTTCTATTTACAAATTCTTTCCCATTGTCTGTAAGTATTGTTTGTGGACACCCAAACCTTGGTATAAATTCTTGTAAAAGCATATTTATAACTGAATCAGAACTCTTGTCTGGAATTGGATAAACTTCTGGCCAGAGACTATATGAATCTACGATATGTAGTAGATATACATTTCCCGATAATGTTTTTGGATGAGGACCTGAAATATCCAAACTTACTTTCTGCATTGGAAATTGAGGAATATCTGTATCTTGTAAGGGACATTTAATTATCTTCATGTTTCTTAACCTACACTTTTCACATGCTTCAACATATTCATATACGCTTTTAAATAAATTCGGCCAGTAATATTTACTGCTAATAGACTTAACTAACTTATCTCGTCCAAAATGACCATTATTATCATGATATGCCTTTAAAACTTCTCGTTCTAAATGTTTCGGAATATATTTTCTTAATCCCTCACCTTTTTCACCGACATAATATAATTGATTGTCTTCTTGTAGCTCTAAAAATTTTCTTTTAAAACTGTTTTCCCCTGTTTCTTTCAGTTTTCTTTTTATCTGTATTATTTTTGGATCTAATTCCTGTTCATTTTTCATATTAAATTGTGCTAAATGTGGGTCTTCTGCTCTAGGTTCAGACTCTTGATCCGACGGTAAACTCTCAAAGTCTTCTCTATTTATTATGGCAGAATCTAATATATTTACTTGCCAGTTTCGATCGTCTATCTCCGGTTCTCCTTCATCTTCCGTGTTTCCTGATGACTGTGGATACGGGATTCTAGACAATAAATCAGCGCATGTATTATGTTTTCCTGAAACATACTCTACTTTAGCATTGTATCCCTGTAAATTTAATGCCCACGTTTGTATTTTCCTATTTTGTATTGGTGCTTCTAATATAGACTTTAATGGCATGTGATCAGTTTTAATAATGAAATTGGCGTTATGTAAGTAGTAATTTAGTTTTTGGAGAGCATAGTGTATAGCATAAGCCTCCTTCTCAATAGTAGACCATTTCCGTTGAGACCTGCTAAGTTTATGAGACAAAAAATAAATTGGCCTTTCATTTTTAACCCCTGGTATTCCAGATTCTTTTCCTTCATATGGTTGAACCAAACACGCTCCTATAGCATTATCTGAAGCATCTGTATATAATATTAGCTGTTTATTCAAATCTGGATATGTCAATAGTGGCACTACTGTTAAGCTATTTTTTAAAAACTCGAACGCTTTTTGACATTCATCATCCCACTTAAATCTAGCGTATTTTCCAGTTAAGTTAGTAATAGGCTCTGCTATCTTTGAGAACCCTGGAATGAAACGCCTATAATACCCACAGGTTCCAATGAACGCACGCACTTCTTTTACGTTAGTTGGAGGGGATAATTCTCTAATAATTTTAACCTTATCTTGATCTGGTTTAATTCCGTCTCTATTAATAATATACCCCAAATACTTTGTTTCTGTTTTTAAAAATTCGCATTTACTGAGCTTCAGTTTAACATCATGTATTCTTAATCTGTCGAATACTAATTTTACATGTTTTAAGTGATCATCTACATCTCCTGCAGTATAAATTAAAATGTCATCTATATATGCCAATGCAAACTTTTGCATACCCTCTAAAACTTGATTAATTAATAGCATATAATACGAGGGTGCTGTACGAACTCCAAAAGGCATTCGTAAGAATTCGTAAGAACCTGCGTGTGTACAAAAAGCACTCTTTTTCTGGGCGTCTGGGGACATAGGTATACACCAAAATCCTGATCTTGCATCTAACGTGGTAAAGAAAGTAGACCCATTAAGTAAACCCAAAATATCGTCAATCACCGGCAATGGGTACGCTAGATTCTTAGTGATTTTGTTCAACGCCCTGTAGTCGCAGCAGAATCGATGTGAACCATCAGCTTTGGTCACGATGACAATCGGAGATGACCATTCTGACTTTGATCTTGTTATTATTCCTGCTTTCAGCATGTCTTCTATTGCTTTTTCAACAATTTCTCTATTCCTTAAGGGTGTTCTATACGGTTTTAAACTAATTGGTGGGTGATCTCCAGTATCTATTTCCATTGTAACTGTACTAGTTTTTCCCAATTCTAAATCATTAATTGCAAAAACGTCTTGATTTTCTTTCACCAATTGTTCTAATATTTCTTTATTCTCCGGTGGGGCTTTTAACTGTGATAACAATTCTTGTTCTCTTGTCCTTTTGTCAACTGTATCTATTTGAGATGGATATTTTTTAATGTATGGATCAATTCATCATTTCGTCTTTTCCAGCTTCTTTTATACTTATTTCTGACATTATTTCTGACCATGGGAGTTTCTGAATAATCATTTCCCAACATGTTTTCTTTTTCTATAGTTAACATGTTATCATTATTATACGCTACTTTAGCGATTACACAGCCTCTATATAATTTAATATTTTTTCCTGTATTGTTTAGGAGCATCACTGGAAAGCTGAGATGTTTATCTAATACTATTAACCCATCGGTGACTTCCAAGCCAGGTTCATCTATTATTTCTCTCTCTAATTCCGTTATTTTAACTGTTTGTCCAACCGAAAAGTACGGATTTTTTTTCATTTTTGCCTGTATTAAATTAACCGTTTGTGGTTTCAAATTCATGGTCGTTTTGACTCTAACTAGTGTCGACACATGCATATCCTCTTCTAAATCTACGTAAACATCTTGGAATTTTAATTTATGCAAATCAAAAAAAAGTCTCACCCCATTTTTCAATAAAAAATCTCTACCCAATATTATATTTCTATTTAAATCCTTGACCACATGGAACATATGCCTAACATTTATCCCTCCTAATTTAAAATTTATCATCGTTTGTCCAAGCACTTCTAATTTGTGTCCAGTTACCGAATGAAGATTCTCCTGAATTCTAAATATTTTAAAAAATTTTAATATTCGATATAAAAATGTTTCTTTAATCACGCTAACTTGCGCTCCCGAGTCAACTAATGTTCTAATTTTATATTTCCCTATTTCTATTATACATGAACTAGGATCAACCATATTTAGTGACAACTGTTTTATCTCCCCAAGTTGAGGCCACTTCTTATGTTTTTTATTTCTAAATGTCCTATTATACTCATCATTTGGGTTTTTAATATATTTATTCATCTTTTGGATCTTACTATCTTCCCCCCTACTGCCGATCCTGTTCAGTAAGCGGGATGCCAATTTCCCTGATGTCCTGACCTTCTAAAATTTCTCTGCACCTCTCCATAATTCCCATTTGATGATCTACTATTTACAGTTCTATTCTGTGTACTAGTCTGAGCACCTCTATTATTTTGTGTATTCGATTGGACACGTCTGTTATCACAGAAGCGAAAAATGTGTCCACGTTGGTGGCACCCCCAACAAACCACATTTGTGTTATTTGTGTTACCTACCATGTTTCTTACAGTATTTCTCACTTGTCCTTCTCTACCTTGATTATATACGTTACTGTTTCCTTGTACCATCTGTATTTCTCCCCTTCTTCCTCTCCATCCATATCTATACTGTCCTATTTCCATTGGTTCTTCAATTCTATCTTCCGAACTACTACCTAACTCTCGTCCTACCCTCAATCTAAACCTTCTCCTCAAACTTTCTTCTTGTATAGCGATATCTACAGCTTGTGACAACCTTGCAGGATTCTCTCTCATTAATTTAAATTTCAATCCATCTGACCTAATCCCATCAACAAAAATCCCCACCAACATCCGTTCCACTTCTTCAGCTCGTACATTCTGACCCAAAAATGACTCTTCAGCTAAATTGATCAACCTATCACTGTATAGCTGTACACTTTCTGTAGTATTTTGTCTCGTCTGTCGCAACACTGAGAATGCGTGTTGAGGGTCAGTAATTTCTGCATATTTATGAGCCAGGTCGTCTTTGAATTGTTCCCAGGTTTCACCTCCTCCAGCTTCTAGCTTTCTTCTTATATGATCAGAAACAGGACTTGTACTAGTTCTATAAGCTAAATTCTTTTTATCCTCATCTGTAGCGTTCACTAGATAAGCATGTTTCTCAATAGAAATAATCCATTTCTTAAATTGATTCGCCTGTCCATTAAATCTCTCGACATCACTGATTACACTTTGCTGTCTTAATACCACGTCCAACTTTGATATTGCCCCACCAACTCCACTAAGTACTTGAGAAAAATCCTGGGCTTCCATTCTTAAAAAATCTGTAATGGAAAGTACCAACCAATATAATATACTAATATTTTAAGACAATATTATTTTAAAGTAAGCAGCAAGAAATATTCTGTTCAATTGAGTATGTTGTTAATTAACCTAAAATTATTCATTACCTATACTGCTCTGTCGTTTGTTCTGGGTTCTATGGGTAGAAATGAAGTATGGTCCAATCGACAAAAATGACGGAAGAGGTTCCAATCGACAAAAATGACGGAAGAGGTTCCAATCGACAAACTTGACGGAAGAGGTTCCAATCGACAAACTTGACGGAAGATGTTCCAATCGACAAACTTGACGGAAGATGTTCCAATCGACAAACTTGAAAGAGTATGACGCCCAATCGACAAACTTGAAAGAGTATGACGCCCAATCGATAAACTTGAAAGAGTATGACGCCCAATCGATAAACTTGAAAGAGTATGACGCCCAATCGACAAACTTGAAAGAGTATGACGCCCAATCGACAAACTTGAAAGAGTATGACGCCCAATCGACAAACTTGAAAGTTGTCCTCTACTCTCGCAGGAACAGAAAAAGAAGAGCCTCTGGATTCCTCACTTCAATCGAAGTCGGTGCCTTCTAGTCGTTTTCATGCCGCTGATTGTGCTCGTCTGGATTTGAAATTACAACGATCGAGACAATACTGATTGATTAATTGCTTGATTGATTGCTTGATTATTGATTGATTGATTGATTGATTGATTGATTGATTGATTGATTCGACTCACTTTAAGCGTTGGCCAAGAACTCCGGACTTTACCTTCAGACAAGCAAGGTCACCTTCACTGTAGTTCAAACGATAACGGTTAACAGTTCCAGCAAAACCAGATTTCACGGCAGCATATCTGGAACATCCATACGTTTCGAAAAAACGAGCAGGTCAACAATGGATTCAAGCTTGACGATGGCTGCTCTGTTTCACCACTCGGAACATTATGTGTTGTGTGGCGTTTCTAACAACGGTCAACCCCATCACAAAAACTTGAAAATCCAACGTAAGTTGTTCCTCCAGAGTACACAAGCCTCCATGACTTCTGTTGACTTTTATTTTATTTTCCAATTTGATTTATTTGAGGACCTCTGTGATCAGTGGTGCCGCGACAGCACGATTTCGGAATCCTTGGTATACTCGGCGCCAAATCAGGTCATATCACAGTGTGAACATGGCCTAGCCGTAGATCGTTAGTGGTTGACATCACTACAGATGACAGACTCCGCGTTGTATTATATAAAAGTTTTATTTGTTCAATCCATTACATTTTCATGCTGTCAAAGTACATGCAGACATATTTGTTGATCCTTTCATGGCTGAATCCCAAGTGACGTGTGTGCAACCCCTGGATACTTAAACCCATTTGTGCTCACACGTTCACCAACTATGATTTCCCCACTAGTTAATGAATGCGCAGCATTCATTAACTCTCCACTACTAAGCTAACTCCCTTACTGTTATAGTAGTGGTTTTGTTTTGGTTGTTTGTGATGGGTCGATTGTGTTTTGCACACGGATAGCTCCACAAGTGCTCTACAAGTGTTCCGCTTTCCTGCCATAAATCACAGGGAACGAATCTTTCCTACCATACATCACACGGAAAGAATCTTTCCTGCAATAAATAAAACGGGAAGAACCTTTCCTGCCGTAAATAAAAGGGGAAGTCCCTTTCCTGCCATAAATCACATCGAAGACCCTTTCCTGCCATAAATCACATCGAAGACCCTTTCCTGCCATAAATAAAAGGGGAAGTTCCTTTCCTGCCATAAATCAGACGCGAAAAATCTCTCCTACCATAAATCACACGGGAAGAAACTTTCCTCCCATAAACCACACAGGATGAATCTCTCCTGCCATAATTAACACGGGAGGTAATCTCACAGTGCACTAACTCTATGGTCTCGGTGAGAATCCAAATGTGAAGGACCATCATCACCCAGTGATATATCCTGTGACGAACTCTTACTCCATAACAGGCTTTCGAAATTTTTATCATAAGGCAGATCCTACCTTTATTGCTGTCATGTGTAAATTACCTTTCACATCTTTGCATCCATCGACATTGTGGTCTGCCTCTCTTCTCCTTCCCCGTACACCTGCATCCCTCTTAATCTTTTCTAGACATTCGTGTTTTTTTTTTTTTTTTTTTTTTTTTACGTGCCTAAAATATTGCCTTTTTCTCAGTTATATTTGTCTTAACTGACTAAGTGTCACGGGATGATTAATCGTCCTAATATCTGCCTTGGGCGTATATATCTCCGAAATGTTGTAATTTAGAAATGTCTCAATTAAAATATCAATACTGTAGTTTTACCTAAGCCTGCCTTAATGTGATATACAATACGACATTTCTGCTATCATATTAACTTGTAGGTAATAACTGGAACATTCCTATTTTCCGCCATCCATTTTGTTGTTGTCCAACCTACTTTTTATTTGGCATTGAATCCGTTTAAAACAATCATCATTCGCGATATTGAATTCTTGTTCTATCATCTGTTCGTTCCACGTTTCCACGGATGAAGTTGCAATACTTCTCTAAACACGTGTGTGTGAAGGATCACACGTGCCAAATATATGGACCTGATTCAATGACAGATTGTGGAATATTATCGTCGGTTTGCTTAGATTTTAAAGAGATTGTGCCCACAAGGAAGTGAGGTGAGTTGGGTCAAGAACCGACATCATAGCACGCCCACAAGGAAGTGAGGTGAGTTGGGTCCAGAACCGACATCACAACACTCGGGACATTCATATACGTGCTCCATCATCTTCACGAGCCAGCGAAGAGTACCAATACTAAATGGTGCCAGTAACAGCCTGATTATGCGTCCGTCTGGCCTTTACTCGGAGTTGTCCACAAAGAGTAGTGGTGGTGTAGCAGTTAAGTGCGCGAAGCTAGTCATGACAGTGGTCTAGGTTTATGCTTCTTCTTCTGCTGCTTGGGTCAGATATTATTTTCCGCACTGTAGTATAGCGGGAGTGTTGTTGTAACGGTTAGGGCGTTACGCTAACAATGGCATGAGCACGTTCTAACGAGGATCCGATGTCAGTTCTCGAAAGAAAGACAAAGTCTGGAAAGACTAGCCGCCTATTCTTCCATGCACTAGGGCCTACAGCATGAGATCGTCCTAACCCTACACATTCCTACAGCATGTGATGATTATAACACTGCACACAAATACAGCATGTGATGGTCTAACCCTACACATTCCTACAGCATGTGATAATTATAACACTGCACACAAATACAGCATGTGATGGTCTAACCCTACACATTCCTACAGCATGTGATGATTATAACACTGCACACAAATACAGCATGTGATGGTCTAACCCTACACATTCCTACAGCATGTGATGATTATAACACTGCACACAAATACAGCATGTGATGGTCTAACCCTACACATTCCTACAGCATGTGATGATTATAACACTGCACACAAATACAGCATGTGATGGTCTTAACGCTACACATTCCTACAGCATGTGATGATTCTAACACTTCACATTCATACAGCATGTGATGGTCCTAACACTTTACACTCCTAGAGCAGGTTCCTGCTGGAGACTTGTAATTTTTTTTTTTTTTTTTGGTTATCAATATTACTGGACGTAACTAGTTAGTCGACAGATCATCCTCATTGCGCATCGAACCATTCAGTACATACGTGCTCGGATCCCCTTCCTCAGTACATCCCGCAGCTCACGATACTAGTTCTGTGTTGGTTTATTAATCTTTTGTTTTTGGCTTTTTGCATAGCGTTCTTGTTTGGCCATACCTCTTTTAACTTGAGATTCTCGCAGTCTGATCATGGTTGTAAATTCACAGTCATCACTTGGTTCTCGCAAAATCGTCTTATTTCTCGTAGAACAGTAATATAGTGCACAATATATATTATATCAGCCTAGTCCATGGCTCGTCCGCCCTCCACAGTAGCCTTACCCGCAAAGCCTGCTCATTTCCTTGTACACCAGCATGCCCTGGCACGAAAATGAAACTAATCTTTGCCAGCCGTGACCGCCTCTGAGACACCAACCACCGTCTTCGGATCCAACCCATCTCTATCTTACTGGGCATACTCATTGAGTCACTAAGGAAATATGCCCGAGTGAAGGTCTGTATCTCGAGCCATGTTTTAGCCTTACTTTGGATGTAACTGCGTAGTGTTACAGCAAAGTTAGGAATTTGCACCTGTCGGCCGACACATCCGACTTCTTCCCGTAATCTGTTAAACGAGTTAACCTCCCAGTCCGTCGAGATACAATCCCTAGCAGTGGCAGATTTGTTTTGTCCGACCATCGCGGCCATGGTGCTGAGCCGCTAGCGTAGTTGATAGCGAACTGCTCTGGTTGTCACGTCGGACACGGGTTCAATGCCAGCGCTCGTCGTCTGCGAAAGTGAACCGGAAGGTTCGAATCTCAGTCGGTAACTACAGCTTTCATTTTTATGTTGTCTAGTGAATCCTGCAGTCCCTACTTCTTTCTTCTACCTCTATGAGTGCCAAACAATATATGTATTTATTTATGAACTATAGTAGTAGCACAGGCTCCTACCCTAAGCGTCGTCCTCCACGTGTTTGCAAACAGTTGGAAACGCTCCAAGTCTTACTGTCAGCATTGCCCCGCGTAGCTTCACGAATATAGCCAGCGCTGGGCGGTGAGATCTGTTCTATGACTCCCTCGGGAACGTGAGAGCTGTCTGCAAAACTAATTTAAACCAAAGTAACAGCTATTCAAAGCTGTTCGGTAACAGAAATGGGTTAATTTGTGCTGCTTTTCTTATTTTCTTCTTCTTTATTTTCGTACTGTTTTTTTTTATCCTGTATTTGTTTTTCTAGTTATAGTTGATCTACCTGCTGTTTACCACTGTCATCGATTTTTCTTTTCTCCACCAAATTTTTCTAGTTTTCTATCATCATCATCATCATCATCATCATCATCATCCTTCTTCCTCTTCCTTCTTCTTCTTACTTCTTCTGCTTACTACTTCTTTCTTCTTCTTCTAACTACAACTACTTCCTTCTTCTTACTATTACTTTCTTCTTTCATTTTCTTACTTCTTCTTCTTACTACTACTTCTTCTTACTACTACTACTTCTTACTACTTCTTCTTCTTACTACTACTACTTCTTACTACTACTACTACTTCATCTTGAATACCAATTATAAGGGGGAAATCTAAATCAAAGCAATATTTCTGGTTAATTTCATCTTTAGCTATTTCTCGAAATTCAGAAATAAATTTAAATACAATTGTCACATTCCTATAGACTATCAAACAAATGCCGGATAGAATTTACGACTGAATCAACAATCGTTAGAACTGTATTCTGAACATTTTTTTTTTAATTTGTCATAATGAGAAAGGCGACCTCAGTCATATTTTTTAAACTGAAAATTTACCTCTGCAGCTAAAGCTTCTGTGTCCTTATTGTATTCATTAAAGGCCTCATCACATCTGGCTTCACTTAGAAATGTAACAAACTTACTCAAAATGTTAAGTGTCATTTATATTGGGTTGAGGGTACTGCAACTTGCCTGTCTATATAACTCAGTGTTAATAATGTCTTACGCTTTTTCAGGATGTAATATAAAACCCACTCTATGTTCATCTCCATATCAAACTGTAATTTTCATGTATTCGTTATTAGCATTCCAAGTCTCGAATATCTCCTGCTTGTTTCGTACTTTAGCTGTTGTTGTTTGCTTTTTCGGTGTGTTTCTGAAGTGAACGCTGATAGTCACGCTTCTCTTTCGATTTCCTCCATAATTCTTGAGCTATAGTACATGAATAGAGCTACATAAATTATGTTGTATGGGCTTTAACAGTGAAATGGTAAAATTTGCGTCACGGAGCAAGCACCAGAGAAGGTTTCCAACCATCAGAAGGAGTCTCCCTACGCCGAATATTTCGACCCTTTACCTCTATGACACTGATGGGGTAGACCAGCCTGGGTCATGCCCTCCTGGCGTTTTACTCCTGGCGTGCGTTTGTACATCCATCTTCGAAACGTTTCGTATATAGCACTTACCCCACATTGACATCTCTATGTGTGTCTCTCTATAAGTCGTCTCCCCCTCGGGGAGGCGTGCATTGTGCACCCGGTGTATCTACTAACGTTATCCATGTACTGTACCTTATTTGACCACGGAAAGCCGAGATAGAATTGATGCAGAGCACCACGGACTGAGATCTGTGTAGTTGCATGAATGTACGCCGGTTGTCCGGGCCTTTGGCGATGATGTGTCTCACGAAATACGGGGAAATATAACGAAGTAACTGTAGTACTACGGTAGTTACTGTACAACAGCGGGTGCGGTGTATTAAGCGAGGCATACTCTCGGCTAATGCATGATGAAAAAGGTTGCATAATACAGAGAATCTTCGAGCAGGTAGAGATCCGGAGATGCGGTGCACGGAACCCATTGGTATATGGTATATTATTTGGCACTCGGTTTACTCTCAAATAATTGTTTACATGATCGAGCAAGATCTCAGTCGGTGCTCTGGCAATTAAGATACTGAAAGTGGTCGGCTTGGCTGATAGGTTTACCGCGCATGAATATTTTTTCTGACGCGACGTAGTGGCTTCGCTAGTTGAAATTATTCCTACTTTTCCTCCTCTTCCTTCTCTTCCTCCTCCTCCTTCGCTTCTTCTTCTTCTTCTTCTTCTCCTCTTCCTCCTCCTCCTCTTCCTCTTGTTTCTCGCATGAAATTTTCTTATATCTGCAATATTGTATGAATTTCACTGCATCTATTTGAACTTAAATGACAACTCGCCCTTGGCCTGAGGATGTAAATTGCAGGTACCTCAGAAGTCGCCTGATGGCGAGGGACACTGGTAATAGGGAAAGCTAACCCTCATGACAATTACTTCAGTGCACTCACTAGTAGTAGTAACTAATCGCAGTAGCAGAACGTGTTGACTACGCTTAATTTCAAAGCGACGAACGCAACAACACAAGTATAACAATTGTGCTGATGGCGGAGGCAATCGTTCATAAGGTGCACTGCCACGGCCAGCTTGTATTGCATTATCTCAAAGTGAAGTGTAATGCAGGAAACAACATTGCCGAGATAGGGTGATTCTAAGCGAATGAAGAGAAGATAAATATGTATTCACATATATCAAACACGCATTCTTGTACCGCATAATCACTGCATATCCATATACACAGAACGGTAATTTGCTAAGTTGAAAAACATGTATAATAAAGTCTTTTATAATATGAAAAACACCAATAAAATGTTTCTGGAGTCAGAATAAGAAATGCTTAAATAAAATGCAATGTTATATGTATGTGAAACATGGGGAATATGCGAACATGCTATGAAATATTCCTCATTCTGGAGGAAAAACAAAGAATACCTTGGATGGACAAATAACCACGAGAAAGAAATCGAAACCGTACACTGATTAGAGAACATAGACACACAAAGTCGAGGTTTTTGGGCACGTTTTGAGAAGAAATAAATTAGAAAATTTGGGTGGAGAAAAGAATAGGAGGGAGATAAATATTTGGCTTTCTTGGCCACATGGCAGAAATGGGACAAGACTTGATCAAAGGTGGTGATTGTGTATAGCACATGATGATGATGAGCATAATCTCCATAAAATTTTAATCCTTAAAAACTGGCTCTCATACAAACGAAACAAAAAAGGTACGTTGAAATGCCGCGGATAAACAATAAATACAAACACATATACTATACCTTTTACACACGCCAGGTGAGGTGAAGGTAATGAAATAAGAGCAAAACAAACTCCAGGTGTAAACTGAAGTAAGAATTTATAACAACACCGAAGAAATGTAAGAATATATCCACAAACAGTGACCCTATTTCTGTGAAAGCACCGGTCACCTTGAGCGGCGAGCGGTGTTCACCTATTTCTGCGAACTTCTCACTTTTTTATTTGCATATCCTATTTACAGAACATGGCTGTCAACACCAGCATTTTACTACTGTTGTTGATGGCTTGGCAAGTTTTACTTTCAGTAGTTTACCATTGCTTTCTAAACGACCGGCTCCCATACACGTTAAAACCGGCGCGACACGGTCTGCTGCCAAATCGGTCACCGCTGTGTTTCGAACGCGGGTTAGCAGCAGTACGAATCGCGTCCGCAACGCCATCGCCACGGAGCCCGACTTCTCACTTACCCCGTGCAAAAACTTGCAAACTTTGTTAAGTTGGAGATCTCGTGCGGCAAGCCAAGAAAACGACCTTTTTTAGCGTCATCAGGCCTTCTGGCTATCCGGTAACTAAAGGTGACCGAATGGATAAGAGCGTTCGCTCATAAACTCCCGATGTGCTGATGCCGAGGTAGCCGAGTTCAACTCCTATGCCGGTCAGTTGGACTAAACTGTTCTTTGTTGTTATTTTTACTGTGATTTCCCTTGGCCAGATTTGCGTCCGTTGTCAGGTATCTACACTGTGTCCGTTGTCAGGTGTGTACACTGTATCCGTTGTCAGGTATGTACACTGTATCCGTTGTCAGGTATGTACACTGTGTCCGTTGTCAGGTGTGTACACTGTATCCGTTGTCAGGTATGTACACTGTGTCCGTTGTCAGGTGTGTACACTGTGTCCGTTGTCAGGTGTGTACACTGTGTCCGTTGTCAGGTGTGTACACTGAGTCCGTTGTCAGGTGTGTACACTGTGTCCGTTGTCAGGTATGTACACTGTGTCCGTTGTCAGGTATGTACACTGTGTCCGTTGTCAGGTGTGTACACTATGTCCGTTGTCAGGTATCTACACTGTGTCCGTTGTCAGGTATGTACACTGTGTCCGTTGTCAGGTATGTACACTGTGTCCGTTGTCAGGTATGTACACTGTGTCCGTTGTCAGGTATGTACACTGTGTCCGTTGTCAGGTATGTACACTGTGTCCGTTGTCAGGTATGTACACTGTGTCCGTTGTCAGGTGTGTACACTATGTCCGTTGTCAGGTGTGTACACTGTGTCCGTTGTCAGGTGTGTACACTGTATCCGTTGTCAGGTATGTACACTGTGTCGGTTGTCAGGTATGTACACTGTGTCCGTTGTCAGGTATGTACACTGTGTCCGTTGTCAGGTATGTACACTGTGTCGGTTGTCAGGTATGTACACTGTGTCCGTTGTCAGGTATGTACACTGTGTCCGTTGTCAGGTATGTACACTGTGTCCGTTGTCAGGTATGTACACTGTGTCCGTTGTCAGGTATGTACACTGTGTCCGTTGTCAGGTATGTACACTGTGTCCGTTGTCAGGTGTGTACACTGTGTCCGTTGTCAGGTATGTACACTGTGTCCGTTGTCAGGTGTGTACACTGTATCCGTTGTCAGGTATGTACACTGTGTCGGTTGTCAGGTATGTACACTGTGTCCGTTGTCAGGTATGTACACTGTGTCCGTTGTCAGGTGTGTACACTGTGTCCGTATTTAATTATCTCTGACTTTTTTTCGCACGAGGTGGCGAAGGCGTTACGGACGCAATTCATAATCCCGCATACCTGCGTTCGAAACACAGCTGTGGGCGATTTGGCAGCAGATCGCCTTACGTTGGTTTTTCTTTTACGAAATGGTATGATTGCCGGTAGTTTTCAGAAAGCAATGGCAAACCACAGAGGGTAAACTTGACCAGGAATCGTGAAAAGCCAAAGAATGCTGGGATTGACTGCTACGTCCCGTTAAGGCTATGCGACTAACTTAATACGTACCTGCTTACATTTTGGACTAAAATGTCGTTGACTTGGGGACGTAAATTATAAGTACCTCAAGTCAGAGTGAGTTCGCATTATGGCGAGGGACATGGGTAATAGGGAAAGCTGGCCCACACGGAAAAATCAGTTCAACGTGAACTACGCTCGTGTTCAAAGCGAGCAAACGAAAACAAAAAAGCGGCCTTTTTACACGCTATGCTGCATATTTAATACGAGGGTAAGTTAATAAGTAAGTCACAAATGGCTGTAGAAAAATAACTAACTATGATAACAACTTGAAACCAGTTTATTTTTATACATACATTGTCCCTTTATTTCTCAACATAATTTCCACCAATATCGATGCACTTATCCCATCGTTTTATAAGTCCTCCCAAACCGGCTGCGTAGATCTGCGTGCCCTGTTTTCTAAACAACGTTTTCACTTCACATTCAACTTTGGCGTCATTCGCGAAATGACTCCCGCCAAGGTGTGTTTTCAGTGGACTTAGCCCCTAGCGATTTCCCGTATAGCCTTGCATAGTTGGGTAGGAAAAAAAATTACGACGGTGCCTCAATAAGTAAGTCACACAGTTCTGTGGGATTTCAGGTAAATTAAAACAGGGCACTCAGATTTATGCAGTCGGTTTGGGAGGACTGATAAAACAATTGGATATGTGCATCAATGTTGGTGGAAATTATGTTGAGAAATAAAGGGACAATGTATGTATAAAAATTAACTGGTTTCAAGTTGTTATCATAGTTAGTTATTTTTCTACAGCCATTTGGGACTTACTTATTAACTTACCCTCGCATATGGAGTTCATCATCATCATCATCATCATCATCATCATCATCACCACCATCATCATCATAATGTGCCATGTCGATAAACGTGGGCGATCATGGTTCGCCATGTAGAGTTAGGGCCATATTTTAGACCAATCAGAACTCAATACGTGTTGGTAGGTCAGTTTCTTGCCGGATGCTTTTACGTCTCCGAACATTTTCTGGTACCAATGTCATTCTGGCTCTACTTAGGAGCCTAAATGAATGGAACAGTGGAAGAATTTGAACACGTGATCACCGGATCCGCAAGTGTGTTTGCCACTACATAATGAGGCTCACGGTATATGGTGGTAACCACGTGGTTTTCAACCAATCGACACTCTGGGTGGTATGGTCAATTTCAGGACGGTCGACTTTACTTCTCAAGAAATCTTCTAGTACCAGTTTAGGCTGGGTAGATCTGGAAGCCTAGGTCAGTGAAACAAATTACGAAAGCCGTGTTTGTTAATAGCATCATCATCAAGTGCCTTGCCAGCTGGCGTCGGCGTTCATGTCTCTCCAATCTTTCGTGATCTGGATCAACTCTGCTGATGCCATCGTCTCAAACTTTTCAGCATCATGTCTCTTGGACTGCTCCAGCCTCTCATTTCCTTGATCTTTCCAGTCTTCGCGACTGTTATTATAGAAAGATTATGTAAAGATAATCTGTCACATCTTACAACGACCTATGTAGAAGGGAGTAGCAGAAGTGAAAGACGTGCGTTTTAACTTGTTATGTCTCATATCATTGTAAGTTTAACTATTTCTGTCCCAGAAATTGTTAGTGTTAGTGGTTCCTGCTGTCCGGAGCAGTTGGTACTTTATATATTTTTGTCTCAAACTATTGTTACTTCAGTTCTTTACCTCGCCAACACTTGTTACTTTAACTCATTCTGCCACAAACAGTTGTTACTTCAACTCTTGCTGCCACAAACAATTGTTACTTCAACTCTTACTGCCACAAACAATTGTTACTTCAACCCTTACTGCCACAAACAATTCTTGCTCCAACCTTTACTGCCACAAACAATGCTTACTTTAGGCTGCATGTTTCGAGCTCTTGTTGAAGTATGAAGTATTAGACCTTCACATTTTCTAGGCCACGACATATGAGTTGGGATGATTACTTCACTTCTTCAAAGCATTTCATTTGCACACAGGGGATTTTTTTTTAAACATATTGCACTGCTGGAAATAGAACTGGTTCTTCAACGGGAAATAGAAAGGATTGCGCAGTGGGAAATAGACCTGATTGTTCAACGGGAAATAGGCCTGATTGTTTAACGGGAAATAGGCCTGATTGTTCAACGGCAAATAGAAAGGATTACGCTGTGGGAAATAGAACTGATTGTTCTGTTGAAATTAAACCTTATTGTTCAATGGGAAATAGGCCTGATTGTTCAACGGGAAATAGAAAGGATTGCGCTATGGGAAATAGAACTGATTGTTCAACGGGAAATAGGATTGCGCTGTGGGAAATAGAATTGATTGTCCAACGGGAAATAGAAAGCATTGCGCTGTGGGAGTAGAACTGATTGTTCAACGGGAAATAGAAAGCATTGCGCTGTGGGAAATATAACTGATTGTTCTGCTGGAAATTTAAAAACAAATTGCCTTGGTGGATAATGAAAAGATTGTGATGGGGACAAGAGACCTGATTGTGGCTTAACTTGTGTAGTTCAGAAGAAATGCAAATAACAAGAAAACGACGGACTAATAATCTAAATACTCAAATTAGGATACTCATGCAACACTCAGATTGGCACATCAAGGGCAAAATATTAACAACTTGTTACAAATAAATAAGATGCAGTGAAGTGAGATAGCCGAAGACAAACCCAACGAATTAACAAACTTGTGATGAAATTTGCATCAAGCACGCTAGAGAACACTTAAATGAACTACTGCAGATATTGAAACTAGGAAAACCAGGAAGCGACTATCACCAATATATACTCCAGACGTTGAAACTAGGAAAACCAGGAAGTGACAATCAACAATATATACTCCAGACATTAAATCTAGGAGAACTAGGAAGCGACAATTAACAATATATACTTCAGACATTGAAACTAGAGAACCAGGAAGCGGCGATCACCAATATATACTCCAGACATTGAAACTAGGAGAACCAGGAAGCAACGATCAACAATATATACTTCAGACATTGAAACTAGAGAACCAGGAAGCGGCGATCACCAATATATACTCCAGACATTGAAACTAGGTGAACCAGGAAGCAAAGATCAACAATATAGACTCCAGACATTGAAACTAGGTGAACCAGGAAGCAACGATCAACAATATATACTTCAGACACTGAAACTTGGAGAACCAGGAAGCAACGATCACCAATATAGACTCCAGACATTGAAACTAGGAGAACCAGGAAGCAACGATCAACAATATAGACTCCAGACATTGAAACTATGAGAACCAGGAAGCAACGATCAACATTATATATTCCCGACACTGAAACTTGGAGAACCAGGAAGCAACGATCAACAATATATATTCCAGACACTGAAACTTGGAGAACCAGGAAGCAACGATCAACAATATATATTCCAGACACTGAAACTTGGAGAACCAGGAAGCAACGATCAACAATATAGACTCCAGACACTGAAACTAGGGAAACCGGAAGCGACGATCCATAATATTGAATATCGATCCAGAGATTGAAACTAGAAAAACCAGGAAGCAACGATCAATAATATATACTCCAGACATTGAAAATAGGAAAATCAGGAAGATACGATCAAAAATATATACTCCAGACACTGAAACTAGGAAAACCAGGAAGGGGCGATCAATAATATATACTCCAGACATTGAAACTATGAAAATCAGGAAGCGGCGATCAACAATATATACTCTAGACACTGAATCTAGGAAAACCAGGAAGGGGCGATCAATAATATATACTCCAGACATTGAAACTAGGAAAACCAGGAAGCGCGATTCAACCATATACATGCAAACCGATAAAAGAGAAACCTGATAACGAAACTAGGAAGATTATGACATCGGCTGTAAATTTCAACAGTCGACAAACTTCTTCTTCTCGTATGCATTGCGTTCTTTCTCAAACTTACATTTAGGGTTAAGATATCGCTCGGTTGGAATGTTACTTTAATCACACTGCACACCCAGGCAGCTACACCCTGAGGTTGCAGGTAAAAGGTATGTTATGAGAATTGTCTGTAGATCACACACATGTACAAGCAAGCAGCATTACCCTCATCACTGGCTGATTACGGGATCAGTTCCTATTTTGACTGAGGTTTCGTTTGTAAAGGATCGCGCTCATTTTACAGCGATAATGATATAAGTAATCCCTGTCTCCTCTCATAGATCACATATGGAGAATCTCAGTACATAGCACAAACTCCATAACACCGGAGTTCTCGGCAACATCCAAGCCCTATCTAAATGTGTTTACGGCAGAATTGCATGCTATAAATTGTATGTCGGTAGCTTTTCTCCTATGTCCTTTCAAATTAAACCTATACTTCATTGCCACCACGCAAAGCAGCGTTTCGTCGCTTTCATTACATTCTCATTATAGAGCTGTCCTCGGTACAACAGAGAAATTGCGATGGCGCACGACAGTGGGTTTTCACACAGAGAGGAATGAAAGACATCAAAGCGGACAATACCAAAGCGAAAGAATAATTACATGGTTCTCTGTGGCGAGAATTTGTAGGCAAAATGAAAGTAATGGTAGTGTTCGTGAAGGGTGGAATGTAATTATCTGAATTATAGAAAGCAAGTTATAACGAGGAAAAGGAGAATGTTGAACCCGAAAATAGTTTGTTAAATATAAAATAGAAGCAAGCTTTGCATGTTTGTGTGCTAGTAATTGTGAAGGGCGTTTAGTAATAAATTATCTTACATTCACACACACACACACACACTCACTCGCACGCCAACATACACACATACATACATACGCATACACATACATACGAATACACACACACACACACACACACACGTGCGCGCGCACACACACACACGTTTCTCTCCACACGAGTTAAGTTTGACGTGCATAATAAAAGGTATACCTGTAATGAATGTACACATTTACTTCTAGAATGGAAGCCATATGAAATAAGTCTACATATTTAAGTATGTGGGTACTTTTATAACTGCAGATGGAAGATGTATTAAGGAGGATCAATGCAGAATAGTCCAAGCAAAGGCATCATTTCACAAGATGAAGGATATTCTCCGCAATGTATCTTTGCTAACCGAGGTGAGGACAAGAGTTCGAGTTATATTGAGCCAGTCCTGATGTACGGAAGCGAATCATTGAAAATTTACAAAGTGAGGAATTGTGTGGAAGCTGCGGAGGTGTGGTTTTATAGAAGAATCAGGAGAACACCATGGACGGATAGAAAGAGTAATAACGATGGCTTGAAAGAGACCTGATTACGCTCATCAGAAGAGGACAGTCCAGTTTCTAGGGCCACTCAAGAAAAGAGGAGAGGTGCATTGTGTCGTCACAACGGGAAGACAGGAGGAGGAAAGAGAAAGGAGGAGACGAAAGTGGAAGATGCTTGAGAGTGTGACACTATGGCATGGAGGAACGTTGGTATCAGAATTGGTTGGCGGCATAAGAGACAGAAAGCTGTGCACAGACATGATCACCAACGCCACACGACTTGGACTTAAAGAAGAACTATACACAATATACATTAGTAGTTTTTCATTGACTGTCGATGCCTCTATCGTGGTACCAATAATTGCAATAGTCTTCTAGACAGTTTATATTGATTTCCATAGCCTATTGTGTGTTAATGCTTTCATCATGGGACTACTATGTGATATACTATGATGAGTAGGTTATTCATTCATCGTGTGCCATGCCGATAAGCGTTTCTCCAAGTCATCCAGGTATTTACTTCTCTGCCTTCTCCTTGTTCCCTTCCCCTCGATCTTGCCTGTTGTCACCAAGTTCTCCATTATATTTCTTCTCATAACGTGACCACGAAAATGTGACTGTCTATGTCTACTTTCACTGATCAGTTTACAATTTTCATTTGTTTCTTGTAGGACTTGGTCATTGGTTTTTCTGCCTGTCTATAGTATATATACTTTGCACTTTCCCCAGAAACCACATTTCCACGACCATCAGATGTTTTTCAGTATGTATGCTCATTGTCCACGCTTCACATCCATACAAAATAACAGGTTGTATGTAGCACCTCAACACTATTTTTCTCGTTGCAAATTACATCTTTTTATTGGTCAGTGTGTTTTACATCCTGCAGAAGGCTAACTGCCTCATGGCGATTCTTAGTAGTAGTAGTAGTAGTAGTAGTAGTAGTAGTAGTAGTAGTAGTAGTAGTAGTAGTAGTAGTAGTAGTAGTAGTAGTAGTAGTAGTAGTAGTAGTAGTAGTAGTAGTAATAGTGGTGGTGGCGTCGGCGGCGGTGGCGGCGGCAGAAGTAGAAGTATCAGCAATAGTAGTAGCAGCAGGAGTAGTAGTATTAGCATTAGCAGTAGTAGTAGTATTAGCAACAGTAGTAGTATCAGTAGTAGTAGTAGTAGTAGTAGTAGTAGTAGTAGTAGTAGTAGTAGTAGTAGTAGTAGTAATAGTAGTAGTATTAGTAGTAGCAGCAGTATCAGCTATAGTAGTGGCAGCAGTAGTAGTAGCCGCAGTAATAGTAGTAGTAGCAGTGAAAGTATCAGTAGTAGTAGTAGTAGTAGTAGTAGTAGTAGTAGTAGTAGTAGTAGTAGTAGTAGTAGTAGTAGTAGTAGTAGTAGTTGTTGTAGTAGTAGTAGTAGCAGCAGCAGCAGCAGCAGTAGTAGTAGTAGCAGCAGCAGCAGTAGTAGTAGTAGTAGTAGTAGTAGTAGTAGTAGTAGTAGTAGTAGTAGTAGTAGTAGTAGTAGTAGTAGTAGTTGTTGTTGTTGTTGTTTTTGTTGTTGTATCAGCAGCATCAGTAGCAGTAGTAGTAGTAGTAATTGTTGTAGTAGTAGTGGCAGTAGTAGTAGTAGTAGTATAGTAGTAGTAGTAGTAGTAGTAGTAGTAGTAGTAGTAGTAGTAGTAGTAGTAGTAGTAGTAGTAGTTGTAGCAGCAGCAGCAGCAGCAACAGTAGTAGTAGTAGTAGTAGTAGTAGTAGTAGTAGTAGTAGTAGTAGTAGTAGTAGTAGTAGTAGTAGTAGTAGTAGTAGTATAAGTAGTAGTAGTAGCATCAGCAGCAGCAGCAGCAGTAGTAGTAGTAGTAGTAGTAGTAGTAGTAGTAGTAGTAGTAGTAGTAGTAGTAGTAGTAGTAGTAGTAGTATTAGTAGTAGTAGTAGTAGAGTCAGTATTACACCTACAATTGTTAGTCTCGTCATCATCATCATCATCATCATCATCATCAACAGCTTGTAAAAGCAACTCGGATTGCACAAAAACATTTTCAACTTGGTAATTGCGTTTACTGTTTCGCAAAATCTGTGGATACGTCAGCAACATGTTACAATAATAGGAAATTAATATGCTGCTATAAAATGTTTGAAAGAAATGAAAGCCACACATAAAGAATTGAGAATGCATTGAAACGTTCGGGCCTTTAAGCCCATAAACATTGATTTTGATTCCACATTCCAAATTTAATTATCTTGTGTAATGACTTTTTTGTCTGTCCTCTGAAGCTATTTCTCTAATCTTGTCGGAAAATAAAGTAATATTCTATGTGTCAACAATTTTATCACATCTATACAGAACCTTATCCTTTATAGAACGACGCAGTCAACCCCAGTATTTTTGGCTATTTGTGATTTCTTGGCAGGTTTAAGTTCGGTAGTTTGTCATTGCTTCTTGAACAACCAGAACTCATGCAATTATGTGAAAACCAGCGTAAGGCGGTCTGTTTCCAAATCTCCTGCAGCTGTATTACGATCGCGGTATGCGGGATTGCGAATTCCGTTCGTAACCCCTTCGCTGCAGCGCCGTTATAACGGCTATGCACAAGTGAATTAGAATGTATAGTAGTAATATATACTTTTGATTATTTGGTTGTTTCGGGATTTGAAATTTAAATATTGAGCACAACCCACTACTGGCACAGCTGATCGTATTCCGGTATGAACCTAAGGCCTATCCACGTCAATATGGAAGCACTATACTCGAGTTTCGCTCTCGTTTGAGCTCATCAGTAGTGCATATCCCTGACCGGATCCGAAAACAAGTCCCGGATCACTGGCGTGCGAAGCGGGTGTGTAACCACGCGGCACACGCTGGACAAGCCAAATTATCATAACAGAATATTACAACGTTACTCATCGTAAGCTATGCTCAAGATTGCATAATCACCGTCAATCGATGTGGACCCGAACGATCAGGACTTTTATATATAACGTAGTAGTATATACTTGTATATATATATAGTAGTAATATATATTTGTATATATATATCGTAGGAATATAAACTTTTATATGTATATCATAGGAATGTATACTTTTATATATATTGTAGTAATATATATGAAACAGGTGAAAACAGGAGCAAGAACCACTTTCTTCTGCTACGGTGATGTGAGGAGAAGAGCGCAACCCTGACTGCGTAGGGCCTAAGAAGAAAATGAATAAAGAGAAAGAACCTCTCACCGTCCTTGGTTAACAAGAATAGTAAAGAATTAAGGTTAAGAAAATCCAGGAATGGGCCGACAGGGAATTAGAACAATATTCTCCAACATCGGCCATATAGTGCTAGACCACCCATATCTTTATAGAACAATATCAGATATATAGTGCTCGACCAACCATATCTTTATAGAACAACATTGAGCATATAGTTCTAGACCACCTATATCTTTATAGAACAATATCGGCCATATAGTGCTAGACCACCCATATCTTTATAGAACAATATCGGACATATAGTGCTCGACCGATATATTTATAGAACAATTCTTGGCCTAGGTGTTAGCGTCTTTCTCCGTAATCCCGTATACTTTCGTGAGTAACGTAACCTGCGCGAGAATCGGTAGCGGTTCTAGTCGCTTTGGTAACTTACGGGGTATGTACGCCGGTCGTTCAGAAAGCAATAGCAAACTACTGCGCGTAATCTTGCCTAGTTCATCAACAGCAGCTGAAAAATGTTGATGTTGACTTCAACTTCCTGTAAGGGATATGCACACACAAAAAAGTGTTGAAACTAGATGGGAGTTCTTGTTTGTAGAAAGATTTAGAGAATACTGTTAGTAATAGGGGACCTAGAAGAGGAAAGAAAAACGGATAGAATTCAGCGGTACTACCGTCAGGGCCAGGCAAGTTGCCCTTCTGCATTCTGTGAACCGCTTGTGCTATATCTGTTATTGTTAATTCAGTATCTCGTGTTAGTTTCTGTTCCTCTGTGAGTTGGTTTGTGAATTTCATAACATTTTCTTGTACGTGCGCCTGTGTGTTTTCCTCTGTGTAAAGGTTCTTATAATAATCTTCAAAGGCTAATGCTATTCGTTGTGGCTCGATCTGTATATTTCATTCCCTGTGAATTATCCGGCCTATCTGTCTGCTGCGCTGTATGTTTTGTTCTATAGCTAGGTATTGTTAACATGTATCTCTTGTGTTAGTTTGTAACTTTGTTCGCAGTAAAGCCCCCTGAAATCGGTTATGTCTGTGGAGATCTAATTCTTCCTGCAATGCTATGATGTGTGGTGAATTTTTGTCTGTCTGTAGTCAGAGCTTAAGTGCATTTTCAAATACTTTTTTTGTTGTTGTAGTTTTTGCCTGTGTATTACTGCTTCTAGTGTTTTGAGTTCTCTCTCGTATAGTTTGTTTAAGTGTTTCCCATAATTCTCACGCATTACCCTCTGGTATATCGCTTGTGTATGTGAGGATAAGTTTTGTTATGCAATCTACATAGTTCGATTTTGTAAAAGTGTGCTGTTCAATTTCCAATGGGGAGATCTTCCAAAATGTGTTGTTGATTCTACCGTGTTTATTGTTGTAACTACAGCGTTATGGTCTGTGAAGCTCAGTGTCTCCTGTAAATGCTTGACTTGTGTTATATGATGTGCCCTGGGCGCATAAAATTTATCTAATCGCGCTGATCTGCTATGCGCATTGTTTGTGTGTGTTGTATCTGATCCATGGGGATGCGTCTGCCTGTATGTGTCTGTCAGCCCATGGATATCTACAATTGTTTGCAATGTATGTGTCTAACTGATGTTCATCCTCTCCTGTAGTGTTTCTAATTTGCATTTTACATCTCCATTTATCAGGTCGTGCACAGAAAGTACGCAATTAAAATCACCACTTAAAATAATGTTGTGATAGTAAATTGTCCAGTGTTTTTATATATATATATATATATATATATATATATATATATATATATATATATATATATATATATATATATATATATATATATATATATAACGTAGTAGTATATACTTGTATATATATAGTAGTAATATATATTTGTATATATATCGTAGGAATATAAACTTTTATATGTATATCATAGGAATGTATACTTTTATATATATCGTAGTAATATATATGAAACAGGTGAAAACAGGAGCAAGAACCACTTTCTTCTGCTACGGTGATGTGAGGAGAAGAGCGCAACCCTGACTACGTAGGGCCAAAGAAGAAAATGAATAAAGAGAAAGAACCTCTCGCCGACCTTGGTTAACAAGAATAGTAAAGAATTAAGGTTAAGAAAATCCAGGAATGGGCCGACAGGGAATTAGAACAATATTCTCCAACATCGGACATATACTGCTAGACCACCCATATCTTTATAGAACAATATCAGATATATAGTGCTCGACCACCCATATCTTTATAGAACAACATTGAGCATTTAGTTCTAGACCACCCATATCTTTATAGAACAATATCGGCCATATAGTGCTAGACCACCCATATCTTTATAGAACAATATCGACCATATAGTGCTAGGCCACCCATATCTTTATAGAACAATATCGGACATATAGTGCTCGACCGATATATTTATAGAACAATTCTTGGCCTAGGTGTTAGCGTCTTTCTCCGTAATCCCGTATACTTTCGTGAGTAACGTAACCTGCGCGAGAATCGGTAGCGGTTCTCGCCGCTTTGGTAACTTATGGGTTATGTGAGCCGGTCGTTCAGAAAGCAGTGGCAAACTACTGAGCGTAATCTTGCCTAGTTCATCAACAGCAGCTAAAAAATGTTGATGTTCACTACAACGTCCTGTAAGGGATATGCAAAAAAAAAAAAGACGTGTTGAAACTAGATGGGAGTTCTTGTGTGTAGAAATATTTAGAGAATACTGTTAGTAACAGGGGACCTAGAAGAGGAAAGAAAAACGGATAGAATTCAGCAGTAATACCGTCAGCGCCAGGCAAGTTGCCCTTCTGTATTCCGTGAACTGCTTGTGCTATATCTGTTATTGTTAATTCAGTATCTAGTGTTAGTTTTTGTTCCTCTGTGAGTTGGTTTGTGAATTTCATAACATTTTCTTGTACGTGCGCCTGTGTGTTTTCCTCTGTGTAAAGGTTCTTATAATAATCTTCAAAGGCTAATGCTATTCGTTGTGGCTCGATCTGTATATTTCATTCCCTGTGATTTATCTGGCCTATCTGTCTGCTGCGCTGTGTGTTTTGTTCTATAGCTAGGTATTGTTTACTCGGTATCTTTTGTGTTAGTTTGTAACTTTGTTCGCAGTAAAGCCCCCTGAAATCGGTTAAGTCTGTGGAGATCTAATTCTTCCTGTAATGCTATGATGTGTGGTGAATTTTTGTCTGTCTGTAGTGAGAGCTTAAGTGCATTTTCAAATACTTTTGTTGTTGTTGTAGTTTTTGCCTGTGTATTACTGCTTCTAGGTTTGAGTTCTCTCTCGTATAGTTTAAGTTTTTCCCAGAATTCTCGCGCATTACCCTCTGGTATATCGCTTGTGTATGTGAGGATAAGTTTTGTTATGCAATCTACATAGTTCGGTTTTGTCAAAGTGTGCTGTTCGATTTCCAATGGGGAGATCTTCCAAAATGTGTTGTTGATTCTACCGTGTTTATTGTTGTAACTACAGCCTTATGGTCTGTGAAGTTCAGTGTTTCCTGTAAATGCTTGACTTGTGTTATATCATGTGCCCTAGGCGCATAAATTATATATAATCGCGCTGATGTGCATTGTTTGTGTGTGTTGTATCTAATCCATGGGAATGTGTCTGCCTGTATGTGTCTGTCAGCCCATGGATATCTACAATTGTTGCAATGTGTCTAACTGATGTTCATCCTCTCCTGTAGTTTTTCTAATTTGCATTTTACATCTCCATTTATCAGGTCGTGCACAGCAAGTACGCAATTAAAATCACCACTTAAAATAATGTTGTGACCCCAATATGAGTGTGATAGTAAATTGTCCAGTGTTTGGTAGAAGAGCGACTGATGTCTGTAGGCAGGCGGTGCGTGTATGTTGACAATTGTGTATTTATGTATATTATTTCCCACCTGTACTATAGCTATCCTACCCTGGCAGTCCCTGTCCTTCTCTATAATCTGCCACCTGTTGGATGTATGTATCATTGCTGATCCCAGTCCGATATGCTGAGTACTAAGACTAAAACGTCAGTGTCTTAGACCTAAGCATGTTGTGATATATGATGCGTGTTCGTCGGTGTTAACGTTAGTTTCCTGTATGAGTATAAAATCAGGTTTATATTTGTGTATGAGTGGTATAAGATGATTAATTTGGGATATTATACCTCGAATGTTAATACTCATGATCTTAATTACCGCTGCCATTTTTGTTGTAATATAAGAACCGGTTTAGTATAATTATATTTCTTGATTAAACTGTCTGTATTCATGTTGTCATTTTTGAAAAGTTTAGTAGATCCCTTCCCCGGGCTTGAAATATTCAAGTCAATAATGAGGCGTTGAGAAGAATCTGAAAGGCTTCTTCATCTTGGTGGTGTTTTTATTTTATCACTGTCGCTTCCCTTGGCGCTGGTCGTTATCTGTTTAGTATAATTACTTACATATTTCTCTTCGTTTGCCCTGTTCGCTTTAGACGGTGTAGGGTAGTCGTGGTTGTTTAGAGGCAGCAGCGTGGTAACAGGGGTTTGGGGGCTGGGGTGTCGTGCTTTCGCCATCAGATAGGTTCTTGGTTAAGCGTCCCCTTTTCCTAGTGACCAGCTGAAAACCATCTTCACCCTCCTTAATATGTTGATCTGTCTGGGGGTTCGAGTTGACTCTTTGTGCAAGTCTAGCCCCCTTCAGAGTTTGTACTTTGGCCGGACATTTATTACTCCAGTGGGAGTCCTCCCCACAGACTTACACGCCGTACGGCGCCCCCGAACTGTGCTGAAGAAACGGTGTAGCTTATCTTCTACCCGTTCAACTCCATGTCCACGTAATGTGGTAAAGGTTCTTTCGGGTTGTACAGCAGTAACCACTTGTCCGTGCTGTTTTTAAGTTTATGCACTTCCGCATATATATCTCCCGAAATATTCGCGGCTATTTGCTTCACTGTCTCAACCTTTGCTGTTGTTGACATCCAGTGAATCATAGCCTTGGTGTTTTCCTTCTCTCTGTTTTCAATTACAATAGTTATTTCGCATCCTACAGTTCATGCTTCATCCCGTGAAGCCGTTCATAATGAGCGGCCTTTGCTTCTGGTGTCAGCGTAGTGTACCATCTTTTAGGGTGCTCAAATCAGTAGATGGATTGTATCCCTTGCCTACCAATCCCACAAGGCCCCATCAAAACGCTTGCCATCAACGAGTAGTTGAACCGAAATACATGAGGTCCTGATATAGAAAACACAAGTGTGTTTGCTTGGTGGAACGCTTATCCCTCAAAACTTTCACTGGTGTTGACTTTGACACGTTTTACAATTTTGTTTTCCATCTTCGATAATCTGTGACAGAGGAAATCTTTAATTCAGATCTACACGTGGTGAAGACAATCGAAATCACTGTTCCGAAATTAATAACACTAATGTGTTTTAATAATCCGTGACAGAGAAAATCTTTAATCCAGATCTACACGTGGTGAAAACCATTGAATGCACTGCCGCAAAATTAATATCACTAATATGTTTGAATAATCCGTGACAGAGGAAATCTTTAATCCAGATCTACACATAATGAAAACTGAATTGTGTGTGTGGGTTAGCTTTCCACAGATGGGATCCCTTATATGGGAGTTCTTTCTTCAAAGACGGAAACGGGTGTGCAATCAATGGATCTACTTTATCCTGAGACACTCTTATCAGTGAGACATGTGGCTTGCCTCACCGGCTGAACCTCCATTAACACTGATCGGTTGCCCGCGTAAGATTTTTACTGAATACATATCAGGGGAAACAATTTATTCTGGTTTGCACAAGGGAAATAACCCATGTTATTATTATGCTATTATATTTTAACATTTATTTTACAATAGTCACTAAGTATGTTAATTCAGTTTACTATTTTTAATCACATTAATAAGTAATGTTAGATTCTATAGGAATAAGAAAATTTTCTTTGTTAGTTAGCTTATTTCTTTCATGGTATTCTATTCCTTCGATAATATTTTAAACCAAGATGTGATCTCACTTTATTTAATGAGGTTGTCATCATCGTCAAGTGCCATGCCAACTGGCTTAGGCGTTCATAACTCTCCACAGATCTCGGTCTTTGGTTTTATGGATCAACTCTACTGTTGATATTTCTACATGCCACCGTCGCAATCCATCCAGCGTCATTTCTCTTGGTCTGCCTCTGCCTCTCTTCCCCTCGATCTTTCCAGTTGTTACGATGTTCTCCAATGTCTCTCTTCTCATCACATGACTCAAAAATGTTGCTTGTCTCTTTCTTTTTGTTGTACATAGTGTTATAGTTTCATTAGCTTCTTTGATGCTTCGTTGTTAGTTACTTTGGCAGTCCAATAAATTCGCAACATTCGTCTCAGTAACCACATCTCTGTTGCTTCCAATCTATTTGTTCATTTCATTCCAAGATTCATAGCCATACAGCAAAACAGGTTCTTTATAGCACCTTAGCACTCTCTTTCTTACATTCAATGATATTGACATATTACATAAGATATTCTTTATTTTCTGAAATGCAGCCTTTGCTTGCCCATTCTGCTCTTAATCTCGGTTGTGCATCTTCCATCTCTTGTTATAAATTTCCCTAGATATTTACAATTATCCACTTGGTGAAGAATTTTCCCTTCGATCTAGATGTAACATTTGGGTATTATTGTTACTGTTTTCTTGATAATGAGGTTGTAGAAGACTAAAATCCAATTTACCATTACCCTACATAGACAACATTCACCGTCGAATTAATAAGCCTGTATACAGGACTATCATTCTGAACCGGTGATGACCTATACCTTCTTGAAGTTGTATAGTTTAGGGGTAGTTGTGACATCGAAAGTACCAAAAACGCGCGAGATTTTAATAAGTAGGTCAATTGGGGTTGGCTGGTCAAGCAGGTGGAGTTATAACTCACATGGAAGGATTTATCGGGGGTTGCCAACCCAATTTAGGTATTAGTTAGGACATTATATACTACTGATTGGTCTGTACAAAATATGGGTCTGGTAGCATATACCTAACATGACGTAAGACGTGAGAAAGGGACCTTTATTTACTTTACGATCTGGGAGCGGCTAAATTAGTTTATATGTAAAGCCTTGTACTGCTTCTCTCTCTCTCTCTCTCTCTCTCTCTCTCTCTCTCTCTCTCTCTCTCTCTCTCTTGTGTGTGTCTGTTTGCTTGTCTGTGTGTGCGAATAAGAGAGTGATTTAGTGTGGTTTAGAGAGTGAACGAGTGAGTATGAGTTAGAGAGACTAAGAGGGTGAGTGTAAGTGGGAGATTGAGTGAGAGTGAATATGTGAGTATGTGTGTGTGTAAGTGAGGGCGAGTGTGAAATTGAGTGCTTATAAGCATGAGAGAGAGTGAGAGAGAGAGAAATAATGAGTGGGAGAGAGGGAGAGAATGAGACAATGAGAGAGTTAGTGTGCCAGTGTTCGTGAAAGAAAAATAAATAGAGAGAGAGAGAGAGAGAGAGAGAGAGAGAGAGAGAGAGAGAGAGAGAGAGAGAGAGAGAGAGAGAGAGAGAGAGAGATGAGCGCAAGCATTTCATTATGCCATATTTTTTTTCTGTATCCCCATCTTTCATATTAACATTTTTACTGCCAAATGAATTTAACATTCACTGCTTATTTCATCATGTTTATGTCAATTCCAGGAATTATCTTACTGGATTGGACCACTATTTTATTTTTACGTTGCACAATGTATACCATATTTTCATCACAATTTTCCATATTTTCCATGTTTTCCCATTGTTTCCCAATTTTGAATGCTCTTGTGAGTACGGTCACGATAGTCGACAGTGTGTACATGTGAAAAGTGGGGGAGTTTATTCATATTAGTTTTAGTGATTATGTGAGGCAGCGTGTATGTGTGTGGATGAATGGGTGTGTCTATATGTGTGTGTGTATATATATATGTGTGGATGTATGTGTGTGTGTGTGTGCATGTCTGTATGTGTGTATGGGTGTATATGTGTGTGTACGTGTGTGCCTCTGTGTGTATGTCTGTACGTGTGTTAAGGTGTGCGTTCATGTGTGTTTATATGTGTTTATGTGTATGTGCGTGTGTATATGTGTGTATGTATGTGTGTATGTATGTTTGTGTGCTCGTGTATGTATGTATATATGTTTGTGCGTGTAAGTGTGCATGCATGCAGTGTATGCGAGGGAGTGTATACTCGTGTGTTACGTGAGTACGTGTGCGTAAGTATGTGGATGTGTGTAGGTGTGTGAATGTGCGTGGGTATATGTGTGTATTTGCGTTTATGGGTATATTTGTGTATACATGTAAATTACTGTAGAGTGAGTGAGAGATTTAGTGAGTGTGAGTGAGAGAGAGTGAATGAGTGTGAGAGAATGTGTATGTAAACAAACAAAAAAGAGAGAGAGAGAGAGAAGGGGGAAGTTGAGCGCACGCATGTCATGTAACACGCTATTCCATATTTTTTATGTATTCTAATCTTTCATATTACGAGGTATCATTTTGTATGCCACTTGATTGTCCTGTAACATGCCATTCCATTTTTTGTGTGTGGTGTATTCTCATCTTTCATATTATCATTTTGTGTGCCACTTGATTTTATCGTATATAATGTAACATTACTGTGATGTGAGTGGGGGGGGGGAGAGAGAGAGAGAGAGAGAGAGAGAGAGAGAGAGAGAGAGAGAGAGAGAGAGAGAGAGAGAGAGAGAGAGAGAGAGAGAGAGAGAGAGAGAGTTGAATTGCATCACTAATTTTTACGCTACACAATGTATATGTACAATTTTTTCTCCACTTCTAACAATTTTTGCAAGAATGCTCACGACAACCGTTAGTGTCTCAACTGTGTGTAAAGTGTGCGAGTTTGTTCTTATTAATTTCAGTGATCATGTGAGGCATCATGTATGTGTCTAGATGTGAGGATATGTGTGTGGGTGTGTATGCGAGGGATGTGTGTGTGTGTGAGGGGGTGTGGGGAATGTATGTGTGGAGGGGTTGTGTGTGTGTTTGTGGGGGGGGGGGGGGGTTAATGGGTGATGTGTGGATGGGTGAAGAGATGTGTAGTCGGTGGGGGATTATTGTGTGAGGGATGTTTGTGGGGGAAGGGATATTTGGGAGGATGGTTGAAAGTATGTGGGTGTTGGTGGGTTGGGGTGTGTGGGTAGGGAATATGTATTTGGGTGAGTGAATGGGTGTGTAGGAGATTGTGTGGGTTGGGGGATGGGTGTGTAATTGGTGTGGTGGTGAGTGTGTGTGTGGGGGGGGGGGGGGGGTATCTGTGAATGGGATATGTCTGTGTGGGTGGGAGTGTGTGAGTGTTGATGGGGTAAATGTGAGTGGGTGGAGGATGTATGTGTGGGTGGTGAGGATGTTTGTAGGTGGGGGATGTGTGGGTGGGTGGGGAGATGTGTGTGTGTGTGGGTGAGAGATGTGTGGGCGGGGATGTGTATGGGGAATACATGTGGGGATTGTGTGTGTAGGTGGATGTGTTCATGGGTGGAGTTTTGTGTGGGAGGGGAGATGTGTGAGATGTGGGGGAGGTGTGAAAGTGCAGGTGGAAGAAGGATTTATGTGAGGATGGGGGATATGTGTTTGGCTGGGTGGTTGGGGTGTGTGTGGGTAGGAGGGTAGATGAGAGATGCATGTGTTGATGGGCGGGTTGGTGATGTGTGGGTGTGAGTGGTTGATGGATGAGTACCTGAGTGGGTTTATGTGTGTGAGAGATGAGTGTATGGGTGGGGGATGTGTGCGTTTGTGGGAAGATGTGTGTGAGCGTTGGATGTGTGTGGTGGGGTATATGTGGGTGGTTGGTGTGGGTGGGTGGGAGGTGTGTGTTTTTGGGTGTTTATGGGTGGGGGTTATGTGTGGGCAGATGGTGAGATGTGTTTGTGGGTGGAGATGTGTGTATAGGTGGACGATGTGTAGTTGAGAGGTGGCGGATATTGGGTGGGTGAGTGGGTGTAGGTTGGCTTATGTGTGTGTGGGTGGGGGGGGGGGGGGGAATTGAGGGTGCGGGATATGTGTGTTGATAGGTGCGGGATGTGTGGGTTGGCGGGGGTATGTTTGTGTGGTTTTGTGATGTGTGTTTTGCTGGGTGGTTACGGGTGTTGGGTGGGTGTTGGAGAATATGTGGGTGGGTGTGTCCGTGTTGGTTATGAGATGGGTGGGGGATGTGTGTGTGGGTGGGGAAATGTGTGTAGGTGGGGGATCAGTGGGTGGGTGGCGGCATGTATGTTTGCCTGGGTTTGTGTGAGTGCGTGGGGGAGGTGTGGTAGGTGGGGAATGTGAGGGTGGTTGCGGGATGTGTGTTTGACTGCGGGATGTGAGGGTGGATGGCGGATGTGTCTCACAACATTGCAATATGCACTGTTTATGTTTATAACTTTCATTTGACAATGTTTTTTTTTCCCCATGTGAATGCATCATGCGTAATATTCATTGTTTATGCTTACAAAATCCATTTGACAATGTTTTTTCCCCTATGTAAATGTAACATGCACATTTGATGAATGAAAGATGAGTGATTGAAAGGGTCCGAATGTAAGACGGGCCTGCGTGCCCAATTTTTTACCCTTTTAAAATAAAGTTCGTTCGTTCGTTCGTTCTTTCTCTTCCTCTCTCTCTCTCTCCCTCCCTCTCTCTTTCTCTCTCTTTCTTCTCTCTCTCTCTCTCTCTCTCTCTCTCTCTCTCTCTCTCTCTCTCTCTCTCTCTCTCTTTCTTCTTACTCTTTCTTTCTCTCTCTCTCTTTCTTTGTCTCTCTGTCTCTCTCTCTCTCTCTCTCTCTCTCTCTCTCTCTCTCTCTCTCTCTCTCTCTCTCTCTCTCTCTCTCTCTCTCTCTGCGTGTGCGCGTGCATGTGTATGCGTGTGTGTCTGTCTCTGAAAATAACTGGGTTAGTTTATCGGAAGTAAAACGTGTTCTCGAGAGAACAAACCGGCACTGATAAGGTCAGGGGTGAGTGCTAAAATTAGACTAGCCTATATCCTTGAGCTATATCGATCTGTGTCAATTTGTATGCAAGCGAATTTGCGCCCAAGTTCGTTTCGTAGCTTCACGTAACGATTACGTTCTGCTTCTATTTCTAATTAAATTGACCGCTTTAAATCTCCATCTAGGGCTGCATGCATGGAAAAGTGATAAATTCAGTCGGTTGCTCATGGCTTGACTATTTGTATCAGGGTCTGTGAACATGGACAGACCAAAGGCCTCCTACAGCTTGAAGCCCTGGTTCCAAAGAAATACCGCTAAAGTCGAATGCAACAGGCGAAAGGTGTGCAAGTGACAGATTCACTGTCACTAGACACGGCGTCCATCCATCATGTGCCATGCTGGAAATCGTGGGCGGTCATGACTCGCCATTTCACTCGATCACCACAGTCGTGGATCAGCTCAATGTTACTTTTACGACCATGACATGTGGCCAAGCCATTCAGGTATTCACTTTCTCGGTCTTCCCCTTGGTCTGTTCCCCTCGATCTTGCCGGTTGTCACCAAGTTCTCCAATTTATTTCTTCTCATAGCATGTCCAAAAACTTTTGACTGTCTACGTCTAATTTCTCTAATCAATTTGCGATTTTTATTTGTTTCCTGTAGTACTTGGTCATTGGTTTTTCTGTTTGTCCATGGTATTCTTTGCATTCTCCTCAAAAACCACATTTCGACAGCCATCAGATGTTTTTCAGCTTGACTGCTCATTGTCCACGTTTCACATCCATACAAAAGTACAGGCTCTATGTAGTACCTCAACACTCTTTTTCTCGTTTCAATTGACATCTTTTTTATTGGTCAGTATGTTTTTCATCTTGCTAAAGGCTACTTTCGCCATGGCGATTCTTGTTCTAATCTCTTCAAGGCATTTACCATCAGATGTTATGACTGTTCCGAAATAATTGTACCGATTCACTTGTTGAAGAATATTCCCATTTACTTGTATATTACATTGTGGTATTTCTTTCTTCCTAGTGACGACCATAATGTATGTCTTTGTACAATTTCATTCTAACCCCTAGTGGTTCATCTACTAATTGTTGCAGATCCTGCTCATTGTCTGCAATCAATACTGTATCATTTGCATATCTAATGTTATTTATATTTTGTCTTCCAATGATGATTCCATTTATATCTACTATTCCTGAAAATATTTTCACTGTATAGGGAAAAAAGATCTGGAGACATTACACATCCCTGTCTCACATCTCTCTTAATAGGCTGATATTGTCCCACTTCCTTATCAATCCATATCACCGCGCCAGCCTGCGGTCTATCTCGTGAGTTGAATGAAGAGGAAAAGGAGAGGGAGAAAAAGAAGACTGCTGAAGTCGGAGTGGGTCCACCTAATGGCGAGGGACACTTGGTAATAGGGAAAGCTAATCCATACAAACATTTTTGGTCACGCTATGAGAAGAAATACATTGGAAAACCACGTGACAACTGGCAAGATCGAGGGAAGCGAACAAGAGGAAGGCAGAGAAGTAAATAACTGGATGGCTTGGCCACGTGGTTTGGTAAAGACAAGAAAACGGAGCTGATCCACGACTCTGGTAATAGTGTGAGATGGTGAAACATGAATGCCCACGTTCATCGGCATGGCACATGATGAATGAATCTACACGCAACAACCAGGCCAGTGCACTGGAATTAGTAAGATGTGTATGGACTACGTTTGAGTTCAAAGCCAGCGGGCGCTAAAATAAAGAGTCTGTGTGTGCTGCGTGTCTATGTGTTTGTGTGTTTGTCTGTGCTATAGAGACATACGCAGACAGAGTACAAGAAAGAATGATTTGTAAAAATAGCATATAGTTGCAACAGCAAACACATGCTGAGATATTGGGAGATGCAGGAGGGACAACTTACGTTTATGGGACTAAACAACAGAAGAGGTGGAACAGAGAAATTAGCATCATACCGAGGAACATACTAGGCAAGAGAGCTAGAGGAAGACAGAGAAAGATTTATGTGGAAAGTTTAAACAACTGGGCAACTAATAATAATAATAATAATAATAATAATAATAATAATAATAATAATAATAATAATAATAATATACAGTCAAATGTCGATTTTCGTTGCCTTCGGTTTTCGTCAGTTTCAGTTTTCGTCGATTTTTTCCGCCAATATTTTGTGTCGATTTTAGTCGATTGCCTCGGATTTCGTCGACATGCCCACGTGACCTCACTGCTAATTTTGCGAAAACAGCGGGATCCAGGCGTTCTTCTGCTCTGTTTGGCGTTGTTTTTCATTGTGTTGGCATCACTTGCTAATAATAAGATACGAGAGCGGAATTAAGATTGCTGAAATCGGCCGCATGTATGGTAATTCGCCATCCACGATAAGTTCCATTGTTTCGAAAAAGAAAGCCGTGAAGGGAGCTAATGTAGTGAAAGGCGTGAATGTGCTAACGAAACAGAGATCGTAAACAACTAAAGATGTCGAATAGTTATTATTAATTTGGATAAATCAAAAATATTTAGATGACGATTCTGCTTCGCCGGCAATCGTATGTGAAAAGGTCCAAACTGTTGTATACCGATCTCATTAAGACAATGCCTGGGACGAGTGCTAGTATACTTAGTGATTTTAAGGCCAGCAGAGGATGGTTTGAAACATTCAAGAGGCGCACTGGCCTACACAGTGTTACTCAGCGCGGCGAAGGTGCGAGTTCGGACAAGTTTGGGCCAAAGGTTAGTATTAAAGTATTTATTCTCTATAAAATGTGTTGTTGGTATGTATTTTGGAGTGTCTAGAACGAATTAATTGGATTTACATTGATTCATATGGAAATAATTACCTCTGTTTTCGTCGGTTTCGGATTTTGCCAATTGTTTTCGGGCGGATTATCGACGAAAACCGAGGTTTGACTGTAGTAGTAATACCATGTTTCATTACAATATCATGTCAGAGAGAATTGGAGTGTAGTGGTCGCCAACGCTTGCTCCACGCCTGGCACCCGAAGAAGAATACTGCCAACAGATGACATCAGTACATAACTGCGGTCTCATATTTCCATCATCACATCCAGTGTCATGCCAAGGGTGGCGGTCACGTTTCGCCATCTCACACGTTAACCAGTCTTGCATCAGCTTCTCTTATTTCCACGTATTCGAATATTCATAATAATATAATATAAAATAATTCAAATAATACAGTAAGACTGCGTTTTGCGCTCTAGTCTCAGGTAGAGTCATTTTGAGTCTTGAATATAGTTGAAATATGATGAAATCCATAATAAAGGAATGCATAAATGAATGAATGAATGAATGAATGAATGAATGAATGAATGAATGTTTGCACTTGCTCGCTTTGAACTCAAACGTAGTCCATACACATGCTACTACTGCTAATAGCATTGGACTGATTTTTGCGTGTGGTTTAGCTTTCTCTATTACCAGTGTCCTTCGCCATTAGTTGAATCCACTACGACGTCAGAGATAAATAAAAGAATGTTTCTGATCCAAACATCAACACCGGTTTGCGTTAGAGTTACATGTTCCAAGTTTGATAACAGAGTTAATTGCTTTTGACATCCACAAATTGCCTAGTGTTTTGAAAGAATTTTGCCTTTTGTATTCTTGTTTAAATACCTCTAACGAGCATTGCTTGTCATGTCATCATCAAGTGCCCTGTCGGCTGGCGTAGGCGTTCATTGCTCTCCACAGATCTCGGTCTTTGGTGTTCTGGATCAACTCTGCTGATGATATTCCTCCATGCCACCGTTTCAATCCGTCCGGCATCATTTCTCTTGGTCTGCCTCTGCCTCTCTTCTCCCTCCGTCTTTCCAGTTGTCACGATGTTCTCCAATGCCTCTCTTCTCATCACATGACCAAAGAAAGCTGTTTGTCTCTTTCTTATTGTTGTATATAGTGTTATAGTTTCATTAGCCTGTTTCAGGCAGTCGTTGTTAGTTACTCTGGTAGTCCAAGGGATTCGCAACATTCGTTTCAGGAACCACAACTCTGAGAGGGGAAGAGAGTGACAGGCAGACATACAGACAAACAAAGTCAGATAGGGGATGGGGGAGAGAGGGAGTAAGGGAGGGAGAGAGATAGAGGGAGAGAGAGACAGGCATAGGGGAGGAAGAAAGGGGAGGGAGAGATAGAGAGGGACTGAGACAGACAGACCAAGTGAGATAGGGGAGGGGGGAGAGGGAGGAATGGAGAGGGAGGGAGAGATAAAATAGAGGGGGAGAGAGACAGAAGTGAAGAGAGAGACAGAGAGGCAGGGGGGTGGCAGAGAGACAGAAAAATATAGAAAGATAGAGATACAGAGAGAGTAGAAGATACAGAGACAGGTGGGAGACATAAAGATGGGGGGACAGAGAGGGAGAGAGATAGAGACAGACAGAAAGAGATAGATAGACATGCAGAGAGAGAGAGAGAGAGAGATGGAGAGACAGTGGGGACAGAGGGAGGGATGAATACTTAGACGGCGGAGGAGGGGGAGAGAGTTCGGGAGAGGGGGAGACAGAAAGTGATGGAGAGGGAGAAGGAAAGATGGGAAGAAAGGGGGATAGAAAGAGTATAGCGAGAGAAGATGCTGGGCGGGCCGCCAAACCGACATCAAGTCGACCACCAGATGAACTAGTGACGACCACGGGAAACTGATGGTTTCAAGGGACAATCGATCGTACTGCCTGGCAACGTTACAGGACGTGACATCTATAATTTGAGATAATATGAGCTATATACGGGAAAACAAGACAGGCAAATAGCCAGATAGTTTAGGATGAACAACAGATCAGGATGAAGAGAAGATTCACTGGGTAGCTAAGCTACGCGTATTTTTGTGTTCAAAACGAATTTTAAAAGGAACATGTTGTGATTCTGTGTAGTGTTGAGACCCCCATGTCTTGTAGGCCTGAATGCATGTCCTCTAACAGTACTGGAACGGTTTGGCCATCATAGACCATAACTTTCGGAAGGGAAAATCCAGGACCGTACGGTAGATTTTCTCAGTATTATGCAAGTCTTCAAAATGTTCGTTAAATGTCGCCGAAATGCCGCCCCTTAAACGATGCACCGGCACCAGAAACCGAAATTAAGGTGTACTGAAAGCGCTTAGGCAGAGGCGTGCGATTAATCATAAATTGTATACATCAATAACGGAATAACATAGACCAATATACGTGAGAAAAGCGTTGCGGAAAGATTTTTTATTATTTAATAGTTCAAACTGTATTTTAATTTCGCCGCTTATGCCGCCTCCTTACGGAGCCACCTGATGCGGCCACCTCTCTGTATTATAGCACTGCACGGCCTTGGGACAATCCCAACTGCACGGCCTTGGGACAATCCCAACTGCACATCCTAGTGGTAGAGGATGAGAAACACACAATGGTGGGGCAAATGCAGCCATTGGGACCGAGTATCCACCGGGATAAGTGGACAACTCTGCAGCAAAGTAGGGTACTCACTTGTCCTGACAGACGGTAATGGCTGTTACAGGCTGAGGTTACAGACCCCCATGTTGATGTGGAAGGTAAGGTAAACCTACCACATTATCTTCCCAAGACTTCATGACAAAATACATTTCAGAGGCAGTGAACGACGTTAATGGCTGTCTTAGGATATTATATTCGTCTGGCAGAGACAGTCATGAGCTACACGTAACTCAAGACTCCAGACCGTCATCCAGCTACTATGCTGGATGGATTAAGACGGTGGCATGGAGGAATATCATCAGCAGAGTTGATCATCAGTTAAACCCTTTCAACCAGCTCACTCCGGCACCGACCTTCTTTACGAGTTAACTGATTCAGTGCCAATTAAAAAGTAGGTTTGGACCAAACATGGTACACAATCATATGAAGTACTGTGGAACCTCGCTTAACGAGCATAATTCCTTCCAGAATCTTACTCGTAATGCGAAAGACTCGTTAAGCGAAACAGTTTTTCCCATAAAAATTAAAGTAAAATACGATAATGCGTTCCATGCCGAACAAATACTCAAAATATTATGTATAACGTTTATTCAAAGAAAATATATACACATTGTTAAGGAGTGTGATTCATCTTCCTCTTCTGTCGTGGAATGAACGATCCTGGAATGAGAATTCGATTTGTAGAAAAAAAATCGAAATAATTAATTTACAATTGGTAATATAATACATACCTAATTCTTTTTTCATTTACTAGAAAGCTGTCTAGAGAAATGTGTTTTTGCCGACGCTTCAGAATTTGGTGGAAATGCTACACAGCATTATTATTAAATAAATTAGTAGCTCTCATATCAATCAATCAATGATGTGCCATGCCAGAAAGCGTGGGCGGTCATGACTCGCCATTTCACTCGATCACCAGCGTCATGGATCAGCTCAGTGTTCCTGTCTCGTCCATGCCATGTGGCCAAGCCATCCAGGTATTTTCCTCTCGGTCTTCCTCTTGGTCTGTTCCCTTCGATCTTGCCAGTTGTCACTAAGTTCTCCAATCCATTTCTTCTCATAACATGTCCAAAAAATTTTGAGTGTCTACGTCTAATTTCTTTAATCACTTTACGATTTTCATTTGTCTCCTGTAGTACTTGGTCATTGGTTTTTCTGTCTGTCCGTGGTATTCTTTGCATTTTCCTCAGAAACCACATTTCTGCAGCCATCAGATATTTTTCAGCTTGACTGCACATTGTCCAAGTTTCACATCCATACACAAGAACAGGCTCTATGTATTCCCTCAACACTCTTTTTCTCGTTTCAATTGACATCTTTTTATTGGTCAGAATGTTTTTCATCTTGCTAAAGGCTACTTTCGCCATGGCGATTCTTGTTCTAATCCCCTTAAGGCATCTCTCATCAGATGTTATGACTGTTCCGAGATAATTGTACCGATTCACTTGTTGAAGAATATTCCCATTTACTTGTATATTACATTGTGGTACTTCGTTCTGGTAAGGATAAGTGGGCAACTCTGTAGCTGAGCAGAGAAGGGTACTCACTTGTCCTGACAGACGGAAATGGCTGTTAAAGGCTGAGGTTACAGACTGGGATAAGTGGTAGCTCTCATAATCACTGCCTTATTAGGGTGATGGTTCTCAATGTACGATGCAACAGTTTCCCATGCTTTTAGCACTTCTCTTATTGCGCCAGAAAATTGTTGGTTTGCTGTTATCTTCTCCTCCTCCTCGAACAAACTCTCCTCCATAACTTCTTGCTGTGAAGCACAATGTAATTCCATAAGCTCTTCGGTGGACAGCTCTTGGCTATGCTCTTCCACAAGCTCATCGATATCTTTGTTATCCACCTCCAGCCCCATGATCTTGGAGAAAGACACAATCTCGTTGACTTACAGGCTCCACCGGTACTGTCTAAAACCCCTCAAAGCCACATTCGACAATGCTTTCCGGCTAAAGCTTCTTCCAGGCAGGCGCACAATCCGGGACTTCCCCTCCCCTCGTCACTCGTTATGCGAAACGTCACTCGTTCAGCGAATCATTTTTTTTTTAAACAATTTATTTTGCTCGTTATGCGAATTACTCGTTATGAGAGGTGCTCGTTAAGCGAGGTTCCACTGTATTATAATGTAAATTGTCATTCAATGAGCACTGCAATTGCGCAAGACACCACGAGAAAAAAAAACTAAAATCACAACCATCCTAGTATGGCGCTATATCGCTCATCTAGCCAAATGTAAGATCGCATTTGGCGATATGTTATCCTGTGGCATTAATTTATTTAAAGATTTTATTCTTAAAATTCGCGGTAAAGAATCATTTACATCTCCTCGAGCTCCCGTTTACCTCTCTCAGTGGAGCATCTTCCCTCACTGTGTCACATCTTCCATCAGATGCCACTCCCTAGTCTAGAATTTGACTCTCGCCATCAGGTGAACCCAGCCCGACTTCTGAGGTACTTGTAATTTACCTCCCCAAGTCAAGGACGAGAAGTCAACATGTTGGTTCAACTGGACTGGTGTGTGTGGGGTTGAATCCGCTGCCTCGTCATGAGTCCACCGTAAGTTTAAGAACGAGCGCCCTAATCTATTCGGCCTTGCTGACCTCAAGGTATCTGATGATGTATATCAACGGATAAAGAGGCGGGAAATCCTGCAGCAGATATTGTCTTAGGAGATAAGCCATCATTAACATGCCAAAACACGCTCGTTGTTGAAGATAAAGACAGAGCACGTATGAGAATGTCCGGTGTGCTGTGATGTCAGTCCTTAACTCAACTTTACACGCTCGTTCCTCGTTTTCAACAACCAGTGAAGAGTCCCCGCAACGATGATACCAAATGCAGTTAAACTATATGTCTATCTGGCCTTTCCTCGGAATACTGTGTATCATCCATATCCTCTATTCGTGACTTATGAATATGAAGTGAATGGCTGTCACATATACTAGATTATGGTACCATGATGTTAGATGACTAATTTCATTTTCTTTCCTTCTAGATGAATATATGGTACTCATTTTACGAAGCTGTGTCCACGACCATAAAAATGTTATTTACTGCCAATATAGTACCTTGCGGTGTATGGCCGGGGAGGGGGGGGGGGGTGTCTTGAGCCTGAGGAATTAAGGCCGCCTGGCTAGTACAATCGCCGAGAACTGTGCAGGTTAGGGTTTTCTTTTTGACCCCGACAGAAAAAAAAATCCACACCTTACCGAGGATTCGAACTCGGGTCTCCCGGAGGAGAATCCGGCATTCTAGCCACTCGGTCAGCCACTCCTCGTGAAAATAAAACACTCAAATGTAAAGGACACTATTCCACGTCATATGATGTATCAGAGACATGGTAGAAAAACAGTAGAAGAACTTGTTACACACATTGAAGCATGTCGGGTATATGGTGCTGGCCCTTGTCACGAGCCACGATACGTGAGCTTAGACATAATATTAATGTTCGTGCTGACATGGGAGTTGGATTAGCACGGGGCCCTCGTGTTGTCAGGACACAATAGTTCGACTGTTATAATGTTATCAGTCAGGACACAATAGTTCGACTGTTATAATGTTATCAGTCAGGACACAATAGTTAGACTGTTATAATGTTATCAGTCAGGACACAATAGTTAGACTGTTATAATGTTATCAGTCAGGACACAATAGTTAGACTGTTATAATGTTATCAGTCAGGACATATTGCCTCATGGTCTATGTCGTAGAAGAACTCAGAAGTAGCCGACCTCGTAAACGATGGACGTAGGGAATAGCAGAGTCCATGGGAACATTGATACATGAAGCCCATAAGCGGGCACTCTCCGCTGTTAATACTTCACCTCCTCACCGCAAGGTACATGAGGAACAAGTTTAGATTAGATGAGATGAGTCAGGATACAGATAGTTGTGCTGGGACGATGATTCCTCACGTCCAGATTATAGTATGACTTGTTGTTGAACCGACTGAGTATTGGTATGCGTGGCCTAATTCACACTATTAGAACGACATTGTCATTGACGCCACAAAACATATAAGAACTCCAGATACAACATAACGCCGTGCCATTTTACATCATCTATTACACACAATCACATAGTCACGCTTTGTCTTCACTACAATACTATCACCATAAAACACTGGCTAACTGATCATATTTTACTAAACCCCTCGGCACTCCAGGGGTGATATTATCAATACCACCCCTGCTTCCTTTACGACCCATGAGATTTTATGGTTCCAGTTTTATGCTGGGTTTGATATGGGAACCCAGGTCAGTTTACAAGATCCTTGACGATGGTTTTTGAATGCATGACTTCTGGGTGGCAGAGAATCGTCCTAACTACTGTATTATCGCGGATCCCGCCTGTGATCATGGTCGGGAGTAAATCCCAACCGTTTCACATTTCTGTTAGTTTAGGTTGCATAATGACCTGTCTGACCAACTCGTTCTAATTGTCAACTATTCATGTATGTTTAACACTCCTCCTAGTTTTTGGCGCTTATCTAAGAAGGAATGATGTCCGATACACTACCCCGGAATTATTATGCTGTAAAACCCCTCACGGCGATTAATACTCACCTCCCTCTTTCCTCATTCTGGCGTTCTCTTTCCCTATATATGTTATGTGAGTAATGGAAGAGATAGAGGCAGACGAGGAGAAATCCTACTGGGTGTCCTAGCCCGTGGTGTAGGGGAACCTCGAGAATTGATCGCCAGCACAAAGGACCGGGGTTTGGAGCGCCCGCATCATTTGGCAGCGCAGCGCACATAATGTTGATTCTTGAGTTTAGGAGGGCGGTGTGAGTGGGTGGGTGGGTGGGTGAGTGAGTGAGTGAGTGGGTGAATGAGGTGGGTGGGTGGGTGGGTGAGTAAGTGAATGAGTGAGTGGCTGGGTGAGTGAGTTAGTGAGTAGGTCATTGAGTGGGTGAGTGAATGAGTGAGTGAGTGAAGAAGGGAGTGAGTGAAGAAGGGAGTGAGTGAAAAAAGGAGTTAGAGAGAGAGAGAGAGAGAGAGAGAGAGAGAGAGAGAGAGAGAGAGAGAGAGAGAGAGAGAGAGAGAGAGAGAGAGAGAGAGAGACTAACCCGGCTCGCGTCCTTGTAATTGAATACAAAGCTATAACTAGGTTCTGCATTCGCTAGTTTTGATTCAATTATGATGTTGTATCAAATGTCTTGTCGGTACAACCACCCACACACAAATAAACAAATTGGAAAGAACTTAGTTTTGCGGGGGCCACAGACATAAATATTAGATGAGAATATTCGTTTACAAAATTAATGTTTAAGTTAGAAAGAAACAGACAGAAAACATCTTTTGACTACAGCGCAAGTTTTGGAAACATCGATTGAATGGTTTCTAAATACAGCTTCACGTGTGATTATTTTTAAATTATACACTGTCTCGTTCGCCTGTCTTTTGTTCCCTAATGGAACTTATAATCTAGACCATTTCACATTCCAGCCATTTGCTTTCTCTTTTAATTCATTCCATTTAATTCCCATATTATTAATCTGTCTTTAATTATTTTCCCGCATGGTATTTACGTCTTTCTATAGATATTGTCAGGGAATAAGAGAGCTGACGAAAAAAAAAGAGTTAAATATTTCGGCCACATTAAAAGACATATGCTTCTTGTAAGGCAGATCGCAATCTGACAGTGCAAAGGATGGCTCGCACTAAAACCGCCGCGAATGTATGCAGTAATGTATGCAGCCGGGAAGAAGAAGGCAGAAGCGAGGAAGACTGTTATGGCTGCTGATCCTGTGGAGACACACAGCAGTCCCACTCCTACACCAGCTGAAGCGGTTCCCGTCACTTGAAGAGACTACAACCTGAAGCCAGCAGCAGCCGGGAAGTGCACGACAACACCAATGAGACGCAACCAAGCAGTTCATCATAGACCTCCACACAGGAGGAAACCACAACCAAGGACTTCACTGGCAAGATCCTGCTGAAACACACCAGCACTTGGGAGGCCAAACTGTCGGCGCTACCGACAGACAAAATACTCAGTCTGTTGGAGAACGAGCTGGGACGACACAGCATCGACCAGCTGCGCAAAACACCTGATGGAGTAGTGGTCTCTATCAACATGAACTCAAATACCTCCGCACTGTTGCAGAAGAAAGCCGTCATCAAGCTTCCCCACGGTATCTCCGTGGAAGCCACCAGCACCGTACGAGCAAGCGATGGGTCATCAAACGAGTCAAGAGCCATCTCTCAAATGATCAGACCAGGAAGATGCTGCCGAGAGAAAACTCGACACTCAAGATTACAAGTGCGGAGAGGATTATATGGAAGAACAACACACCCTCCACAGTCGTCATCATCACATCGGAGGACCGAGTGATCCCTCAAATCATTAGATGGGACCAGACAGAACAAGCACCAGAGCACTACATACCTAGAGTGATGCAGTGCTATAAGTGCCAGAAGTTCTGGCACACCCGTGACACCTGTAAATGTGAGGTGGAGGTCTGCATGTACTGCTCCGGACCCCACCCATACAGTCAGTTTAACCCAAACAAAGTGCGCCAACTGCCTCGGCAATCACGGCGCAAGGTACCTTGGCTGCCCCTGCCACCAAGACAGCAAAGAAGCGATGAAGATTGCTATAATCTGTCCAGAAATGGATGCCGTCATTCACGATCAATTATTTTGAAAACTGTCTGTTGCATCGTTATGAAATTTTTCCTGCCGTCTTATATTTACCCCCACCCAAGGAATATGTCTTTGATAGGTCCAAAAGCAACTTAAATCATCGAAAGCGGCGACATTTCTTTGATGTTTTTGGCGAAAATGTAGTGAATTCACGCTAACAAACTAGTCTTACAGTAAAGCACGTCATTTCGGGTAACGACACAAGTACAAGGCGTAGCCAGATTCGTATGGGAGTGGGTGCAATAAAAAAAGTAGCTTAAAAGTCGACAGGGTCGACTGCATTGCACCGGGTTTTTATCCCATATGGCTCAGTCTCTTTCCGCAGCGCGGAAAGCGTCGCACAAAGCACGAACTCCGTAGCTCCAGCGACGACCCTCGGGAGTCTCCGAAAAAATGCACTCGTGAAATGAAGGACGCGGCCCGGAATCGAACATACAACCTTCGGAGCCCGAGTCAGACGGCTTGACCACTTCACCACGGAGACTCCCGAGAGGGGTGCAATGTGTAATATTAGTAAAGACAGAGAATTTACAGAGGCATGGGGTAAATAATGTGTAAATTGACAGGAAAGTAGAAGGAATATATTTCTTACCTTATTTTTCATTTCCTTCTTGTTTCTTCAGCTGCTGGTTAATAATGTGTACACAAGTATTCATGTTACTAGGATGCATTTAGCTTTTTATATTGAGTTCGTGAAAGCTTCCAAATAGCTGTGCGTTAATGTGCGTATGGAGTGACCAGAAATGATACCGCAATTAAGTCATCATGTGTCAATTTTTAAGGATTTGTGCAGCTGCCTGTGTAGTTTGTTCACACGTACACATGGGTGACAGACCCTCTTTGAGTCTTCGTGAAAGATTGTCTACTCTGCTGTTTACCGTTCAGAGACGGAACATGATTACCTGTTTTGCACTATGAAAATAGTTGTCAGTGTCTCTGTAGTGGGCTTTCTTCTTAACGACCAAGATGTTGGTCCTCTTTTCATTGAAGTTTATAGATTGATTCGTATGCACGTGTGTTGTCCCCTAATTTGACAACGTGTTTGCTCTCACGTTTCTTGTTATGCCACAATATGTCAGTTTCCACCGCAATATTACTCTTCTGTTGGTATTCAATGCGTTTAGTGTGTTTTTTTTTTTCAATACCAGTTGTTTGTCACCGCTGAGGGCTTGCGGAATTGAAAATTCATCACTGTGGAATACAAACTGTTGCCATTGACATTGTGCTGATGCTGTAATGTTTAGGGCCTGCAATTCGTCTGAATAGTTGGAGCAAAATATCCCAGTAAGTGTGCACGTGGATTAAGGTCTGCGATCTGCTCAGACCTTAATCTGTGTCGGACGATTCCAGTAGGTTGATGACTGCTCTCGGTTGCATAAAATTCAATCCATCCTTTCTCCAATAGTCCTCTTCCTCTTTCAACACATGGTCCTCACATTTTTTCCAGTAACTTTTATCAATATTTAATAGCGCGGACTGGGTTAGTATCTTGACGTCAGACAATTTGAATGTAGTATTGGCAGCTGCCACCTGTCCTTTAATTTTAGCCCACACAAGTTCTATAGGGTTTAAATGAGAATGATACGGCGGAAGTCTCAAGCACCTATGGCCATGCTCTTCTATCAACTTGTCGATTTGATATTTCTTGCTTTTTTGCGCCTGTTTTACAAGGGACAACAACTGTAGCTTGAAATATGTTTCTGGAAATGGTATATTTTCCCTTCGGAGCCATATCTTTATTGCTTCCTTTGTGCTCGATGCCGTAGGTATTTTGTCTTCTTGGGCAACAACATTGTGATATGATGCATTGTCCATGATTAGACAAGACGGTCTATCAAGGGATGGAAGTACTGTATTCTCGAGCCAATCTCTAAATACATTACCATTCATCTCATTATGATAATCCCTATTGTCTGTATGCTTTGATACGAACACGAGTCCAGCATTCTGTAGTAAGCCATTATGAGTACTACCAGCATAGGCTATGACCAAACGCTGTCCTTTACTACTGGGCACATAACGCTTTATCTTTCCATCCACTGATTGCCATTCCTTTTCACTTGTGTGGTGCGCATTGATCCACGTCTCATCCAAATACACTATGTCATAATTTTCTTTGCGCATTTCCCTTATTTCACGTAGGTATCTGCTTCTCATGGCTCCTAAATACGGTTGCTCGCAAAGGATATTTCTACCTCCCTTGTACTTTCTAAAAGTGAAGCCTAATGTCCTTATAATTTTCCACAAAGTTGTTTTGGATAGCTCTATGTTATTGTTCTTTCTCAACCAAACCCTAAGTTTTCTTACAGTCACTGTTTCTTTGGCATCCATCATTTTTATAATAACTCGCCTTATGACATCCTTGTCAAAGCTGTCTACAATTGCCTTTCTACCTACCGTTTGCTTATCGCGTGTTGGTTTCATTCCAGATTCTTGCACCCATCGACGAAATGACCGTTTACTCAAACCCAATGCATGCACTGTTCTTTTTTCGGGATTTGTAACAGTATGAAACAGTTTCCTGCGATCAGCTTCTTGACAAAAATATGTGTACAACTTCATAGCGATGCTTTGAAGTGTACAAAATTTCACATTCAATCCCATTGAACAATATTCACACATTCAAATATTAGCTATTAATATTATATTAATGGTAAGATTTATTTATATATTTATTTATATAATCACGTTTCATGAAAGAACCCACATTGACGACACCTCTGAACAATCCCATTTAACTGCGCGCAGTTTGTGCCAAAACGGAAACCACGAGACAATTTTTAAAAAAGCGCGGATGTGTCTTGGTGAAGGTGTAATACTTTTAAAATTATGGACTTAATCTCTGACCCGTAAATTATATACGCATATAAACAAACATTGAAATCTGTTGTACAATCTCCAGAAGAAGAAAAAAAATTTGTTGGGTGGACATAATGATAAGGTTATATGCTAAATCTCATAATTTTTCCTCAGTTGGTTACTGAGATATGGAATTTTATATTGGGGCAGAAAACAGTAAACAGACTATATCAAAACGAGCCTGCCCTATAAAGAGACTAGAAGGCAGTACGAGGCGACCACTCGACTTACAAAAAGCGACAAAGCGCAACTGGAAAGCCAACTGAAGGACCTGAGATCCAAGTTCACCAGCATTGAGGAACAGCGAGAGAAGACACAAGAGACGCAAATAACAACCGTTCAGCGCATTCTGGACGAACTGGAGCAAATGCAGCAGAAGATTGAGCATGCTGTCGCTCGAATGGCTGCAATAAAGACTGAGACAGAAAAAAACTCTTACAAAGATTCAAGAAGAAAAAGAACAGATAAAACTGCTCAAGACAAAGAATGAAACATCGAAACCAGAAAGCTCAAAATCCCAGACAGAGGAAGAAGCAGCAAAAGAAGAAGTAGAAAAGGAGGACGAAAACCAGAACGACAGCGACCAAGACCGAGATTTGACGGAGACTAGGAGAAGAAATTACTCTCCACCAAGATCGAGCTGTCAACCCGGCCACGACACAAGGTACCAGAGACGACCAAGATGATTCCAAGACAGATCAAGCCGGGGTAATAGATGGAACCCCAGGAGAGACGACTGGTAAAACTCCCTGAAGGAAACACCATAAGACGGGGTGGGTACACAATTGCACCAGGCCTTAACAAATGTGCGACTCTGTCCAGACATGTAAGACCACAAGGATAAAACGAACACAATGACAACAAATCAGCAGCGAGGAAGCAGATATACTCGTCTCTATTTACGAAAGAAGAAGAACGAGATACACTATAAGGGCACGACTATAACCAAACCGATAAGTCGACGGTTGAACGGGGCCATTTGTGTTAAGAAATGGAATTGGGTTTGTAAGGGAGTCTCTGTGGCAATGTCGATACTCCGACTGCTTCGCGCTCTGAAGGTCGTGTGTTCGATTCTAGAGTATAACATTCGGTTCACGAGTGCAGTTACCTCGGAGACTCCTGATGCGCTTCTCTGTAGGTACGGACCTCGTGCTTTGTTCGACGTTTTCGGCAGGCCACCCTGCAGAAAGAGACCCAACCATGTAGGATAAACCCGGCGAAATGAAGTCGATCCTCTCGACTCTTAAACCCTTTTTAGCACACTTGTAAACACCACACTGGAGAGAAGCGTGAAATGCAGGCGAGGAAGCGATAGACAGCGACAGGGGATGAATGGATCTCAAAATATGTGTTGACAGGAGACAAAAGTCTTTAACGTTTAACTTGTTTAAACACAGAAGCCACAAACAATATGTTGCACGATTTATTGCCTGACATATTTCGCCGCGTCTAGTCAGCTCTATGCTGCAGAGTTATATATTAAATGAAGTGAGTAAATGAATAATACGTAAGCTGAAACACTTAAAACTCATAGTCACAAATATTGTTCGTGTGTGGAGCATTGTCTTTCCCCGCGGTAATTTCACATTTAACACTTGTAATAAAGATAATTCATGTATTCTCTTCATATGATATAACTCTACAGTGTGCACATGGCGAGATGCCGCGAAATATGCCAGGCAATAAATAGTGCAACATATTATTTGGGACATTTATGTCTAAATTAGTTAAGGGAACATATTGTTTTGAGTTTAAATATTGCAAAAAGTTTAAGGTTCTTTAAAGAATTTCGTTAAGGAATACACTAGAGAACTTTGTGACAACTGGCAAGATTGAGGAGAAAAGAACAAGGAGAAGCCAGAAAGGTAAATGCGGGAAACCTCGGTATTCCTTGATAATCCGCCCGAAAACAATCGACGAAACCCGACCCGACGAAAACCGAGGTAATTATTTCCATATGAATCAATGTAAATCCGATTAATTCGTTATATACACTCCAGAATACATGCCAAAAACACATTTTATAGAGAATAAATAAAGTGTTTAATGCTATTTTTCGACCCCAAACGTGTCTGAATTCCCACCTTCGCCGTGCCTAGTAACACAATGTATGCCAGCGCGCCTCTTGAATTTTTCAAACCCTAATCTGTTGGCCTTTAATGACTGGGACGAGTGCTAGTGTACTTAGTGATTTAAAGGCTTTAAATCACTAAGTACACTAGCATTCATCCCAGTCATTATCTTAATGAGATCGGCATACAACAGACTGACCTTTTCACATATGATTGCCTTCGAAACAGAATCACCATCTAACCGTTTTTAATTTGTCCAAAGTATAATAATAATAACTGTTCGACATCTTCAATTGTTTGCGATCTCTGTTTCGTTAGCACATTCATGTCTTTCGCTACATTAGCCTCTTTTATTTTTTCCTTTTTCTTCCACAATAAAACTTATCGTGGATGACGACTTCCCGTATAATGCGGCCGATTTCAGCAAACTTAATGCCGCTCTCGTTTTTTATTATTAGCAAGTGATGCCCACACAACGAAAAACAACGCCAAACTCAGCAGAAAAAAACGTGGGTCCCTTTGTTTTCGCAAAGTTAGCAGTGAGATCATGTCGGCACTTCGACGAAAACCAAGGTAATTGACGAAAACTGAGACAATTTTTTTTTGCGAAAAAAACGACGAAAACCGAAACAGACGAAAACCGAAGGCAAAGGAACCCGAGATTTGACTGTATCTTGATGGCCTGGCCACGTGACAAGAACACGGAACTGATTCACGACTCTGGTGATCGTGTGAGATGAAGAAATATGTCCGCCCACGCTTATCAGCATGGCACACGGTGATGAATGTTTAAGAAGGTCCACTTCATCAGAGACCCACTACATCACGGACCCACGGGGTCCACTTCATCAGGGACCCATTTCACCAGGGACCCACGGAACAAATTTCATCAGGGACCCACGAGACCAGATTCATCAGGCACACACTTCATCTAACACCCACGGGGCCCACTTCAACGGAGACACGCGGGGCCCTCATCATCGGGGACCCACTTCATCAGGGACACACGGGACCCACTTCATCAGGGATCTACCTCATCGCGGACCCACTTCATCGGTTATCAACGGGGCCCACTTCATCAGGAGCCCACGGGGTCCACTTCATAAGGGACCCACGGGACCCACTTAAACAAGGACCCACGGGGCCCACTTCATCGGGACCCATTTCATCGGGACCCACTTCATCAGTGACCCACGGGACCCACTTCGTCAGGGATCCAAGGCCCCACTTCATCACGGACCCACTTTATCAAAGACCCACAAGGCCCACTTCATCACGGACCCACTTTATCAAAGACCCACAAGACCCACTTCATCAAGGACCCACGAGACTCACTTCATCAGGGATCCAGGGGCCCACTTGCCATTGAGCAAGCTGACAGAATGTCCAGTCCGCCACTAGTCGGCGATACAGGTCAGAAGATAACATTAAGAGACGGACGAACAGCAGTCAGTCATCGTGTACACATTGAGCCAGAGAGATCGAGCGTGGATATATGGTATTCATTTTACGAAGCCGGGGCAAGTATGACCGAATAGATAAGAATGCGCGTTCTTAAACGTCCGGTGTGCTGATGTCGAGGGAAGAGGTTCAACCTCTACACCGGACAGTTGGACTAAAATGTTGACTTCTCGTCTTAGACTTTGCGCGTAAATTACAAGCACCTCTGAAGTCGGAGTGGGTTCGCCTGATGACGAGGGACACTGGTAATAGGGAAAGCTAATCCACACGCAAAATTCAGTTCAGTGCTACTAGAAGTAGTGTGTATGGACTACGCTTGATTTCAAAGCGAGCGAGCGCACAAACAACAAATTTTACGAAGCTGTGTCCATGACTATAAAACACTCAAATGTAAGGGACACCTTTCCTCTCCATAAGGTGTATCAGATATATGGTAGAAAAAAGTAGAAGAACATTTTACACTCATTGAATCGTATTGGGTATATGGTGCTAGCCTCATATTTGTGTAAACCAATCGATACTCCGCGGGTGATGTTATCAATATCAGACTTCCGGTCAAATATGGCGGCGGGTGGTTTATCGTTGTTTTGTAACCGCTTTTTTTTTTGTTTTTGTTTTTTCGCATAGGAGATGGATAGTTTCATCTCTTGTGTGTAATTTTCGCGCTAGAATGTAAACCAGGAATTTCCTTTTCGTTGTTTTTTCCCTCAAGATTTTCACCGGTGCTACGGAGTTCGTGCATCTAAGCGGATCCATCCTTGAGTGTATTTTGCAGCGTGTGGATAGGTTACTGTGTTGTGTTTTAGTTTCCATCATGGTGGACCAGCGTTTGTGCCTCAATAAGAACATTATGCAGGAAGCCAAAGAAGATTAATAAGCCAACACAGAACTGGTGTCGTAAGCCGATACACGCTGCGGGATTTACTGAGGAGGGGATCTGAGCACGTGTTGGCTGGATCGTTCGATGTGCAATGAGGATGATCTGTCGACTAACTGACTAACTATCAATATCAACCCCAATATCTTCTTTGTGGAGATGATCTCTGATTGGTTGATATTTCTTGTATTAAAAAATAATATAAATAATTTATGAAAGGGGTGCGATCAGAAGGGCGAGTATTAGATAGGCCTGCGTGCCAATTCTTGGATCTTTAAAGCAAAATTCGCTCGTTCGTTCTTTTTTTTTTTTTACAATTACTAAGAAATGGAATGGTCGGGTAGCTGTACAACCAGCCCAAGAGCTGAAATACTTGATAATGGTGATATTGATGGAGGAGTGGCTGGCCGAGTGGCTAGAAAACCGGATTCTAGGTAAGGTGTGGGATTTTTTTCTGTCGAGGGCAAAACGAAAAGACTAACCTGCACAATTCGCGGTGACAAAGACACCCCCCCCCCCCCCCATACACCGCAAGGTGTTATATTGGCAGTAAATGACAGTTTTATGACAGGTGATATTTACTATTATTATTATTATTATTAATCATTATAATTTCTTTTGTGAATTCCGAGGAAACATTTTCAAATAACGTTATGCCTGTTTCCACAACGTTATGTTCAACCCACCGCCATTATCTGTTTCTCAGCTCTTGATTCGTTCGAATATTAACTTTTCTTCACGAGCTCCACGTTGGTGAATTGGATATACCATTTTAGTCTATGTATTCTGCGCAAACACCAATTAAAGAAATGTTTGTCATTGTCATGTACTGGTAGCTGTGTCTGTCTGTCTCCGTGTTTCTGATCCATGCCGGAGAGGTGATTTACATTAGAATTGCATATTCTACGTGTAGGGCGGGCTGTGCTAATGTCTTTCTATCTCAGCAAAATTTCCCAAGTGCAACAAATGCTTCTCTTGTCGTGTGTATCGTAATCTGTGTGTATGAGAGGGAAGAGGTGAGTGTGTATGTGTCTGTTTTCTTGCCTGCCTTGCCTGCCTATCGGTGTCTCTCTCGTCTCTCTCTCTCTCTCTCTCTCTCTCTCTCTCTCTCTCTCTCTCTCTCTCTCTCTCTCTCTCTCTCTCTGCTCTAACCACTTTTTCACCATTCATTATCATTGCGCATGCTGATAATTGTGAGCGATCATGGTTCCACATCTCACACCATCACCAAGGTCTCAGACAGACGGAAGAGCAGACGGATAGGCAGACAGATAGACAGACTGACAAGCAGACAGATAGGCAGATATATATTGAAGACCAGTGGAAACTATCACATTAATTTCCAAATATGCATGAGTGACAAAAGCTACCCTATACAGGGAAGGACGGTTAAGGCAAACTCTCCGGGACCCAAGACATATTTCTTCTTATCAAAAATTCCTCTTATAAAAGTCAAGAGACAGAAGAAAAATTGTCGGGGATAAACAAATTGTTCTTCACAACAGAAATTTGCCACATCCGAGATCGCCTTAAGCGGTTTGCACTGTACCAGTCTTCGGTCTTACTATCATGATTCGACAGTCTTCTATAAAACAGTGCATGAAAGACGATTGTATTATGTGTTAACCATCATTTTTGTATTGCTAAACTTACCTCAGCTAATTGTTCTGAATAAGAAGAAGTCAGATTTAATTCTACAATATGGCCATATTAGCTGATGCTCAATTACTGAAAACGGCGAAATGCTGGGTCAAAATGTCCAAATCATTTCAGTGCGTCTAAATGAGCAGCGCATCATCCCTAGAAGAGCGGTTTTCTTCGGCAAACTTGAATTTCTTTACAAAAGTGCTTTTTCTTTCTTTCCACAGATGACTCATCGTGTCCACAAATTGGAGCAGCAGACATGGCTGGCGGAGAGTTAATGAAATCGTGCGAGCTGGGAACAGAGAGCTCTCTTCTGCTCTCCAGAGCGCTCTCTCTTTGGGCCAATCCAGATTTCCAAAAATAGGTTCTCAATCGGAATAACAAGAGGTGAATTATCGATCTATTGGACATCAGACGCGGCTCGTCCTCTCCCTCCCTGGGTCGTTATCACTTTTACACTAAAATTGCCAGATTTTTCAAAATTACCGATCAATGAATGCCTCACATTTGTACGGTAATTTCTTAAATTGATGTGAATGTAGAAATATATATCGACAGCTGGGTGTTTATTAATCAGGCATAGTGAAACGTGAAATTTACAAGAAACTACAACGAATATTTCATTTGAAAAAAAAATACACGTATATTACGTATTTTCTACTATTTCTGAAATCCGCAGGCGGGTTTTCGTGTCTGCTAAAGAGACTAATATTATGCTAATTATTACAAAAAGCAGTTGATATATGCATATTATGCGGTTATATCTGTTATGTTACATTACTTGTAAAGATACTGGTTTCACACGAGTCAAACGCGATGTCAGAAACTATGGCCCAGCAACCAGCTTCTGAGAGTAGCCAGCCAAGCAGCGCCTATGCCAATTTGCTTCGGCCAAATTCCTCTATCTTCACTTCCGAGTCGGAGGAAGACGTCAACTCTGCGAGGTCTAAATCAACATCACCCAGGAACAGCACTTCAGAGTATCCACAGGTGCTCAGTCTACGTGACCACTACGATATAGTTCGAGATTTGGGGAGAGGCACGTATGGGAAAGTCGTGCAGGCTATATGTAAGGAAACAGGGGCGAATATTGCTCTGAAAATCTTGCCAAAGACAACAACGAAATTAAGGGACTTCCAAAGAGAACTTAACATAAGCTACTATCTATCCCCACATGCAAATATTGTTGACAGCTATAACGTTGCTTTTGAAACGCGTGCCAGTTACGTCTTCGCGCTGGAGTATGCTCCACTGGGTGACCTCTTCGATTCTATCCCTCCACAAGCTGGCATGTCGGAGCATGACACAAAGACTGTGATTCGACAGGTTACATCGGCTTTGGAATTTATGCACAGCAAAAAGTTAGTTCACAGGGATATCAAACCCGAGAATATTTTAGTCATGGCCCCAGACTTCTCTAAGATTAAACTTATGGATTTTGGTATGACCAGAAGGGATGGGGCAACGGTTCGTAAAACAAACGGCAGTATTCCCTACACGCCTCCAGAAGTATGTGAAGCTGTTAGAAACGAAAGTATCCTTGTCACTACAGCTGTTGATATTTGGGCTCTGGCGGTGCTGTTGTTCTGCATGCTAACTGGCAACTTCCCCTGGGAAAACGCTGATACCGGGGACATTTACTTCAAGGAATTCATTCTGTGGCAGAGGAGAAAGACCACCAAAATCCCATCCCAGTGGAGGAGATTCACGCCTCGAGTCATGAAATTCTTCAGGAAAACACTGGACATTAAGCCTAATCGTCGAAGCTCCATTAAAGAACTGTCAAAGTATGTTCATGATGCCTGGTTGTTGCACCCGACGGACATGAGTGTGCATGAAACGGATTCGGGAACAGAAGCCGAGCAAATCGACCATTTGTCCATCATGCTAAGAGACCATGGTATCGATACTCGAGTTGACAAGCGATTTCGGGAGCGCCGAATATCAGAATGGTTGCTTTCTATATGACTATATGTATGCAAGATGCAATTAACATTTAAACCTCTGCGGCATTAACTCAGTAATCACGTTTCATGTCAAGTCATTAAATTATTAATCACGTTTTATGTCTGGTCATTATATAATCATTAATCATGTTTCATATCTGGTCGTTAAATCATTAATAACATTTTATGTTTGGTCATTAATCATCATTAAACACGTTTCATATCTGGTCATTAAACCATCATTAATCACGTTCCATATCAGGTCATTAAAATAAAAAACTAGGAGAATTTTCAATCATATAGCGGTGGGAACGATTAGTAGTATGATTCTTAGCTGGTGTTGAACGAGGGGAAGGAGCGCGTATGGGAATGTCCTGAGTGCAGTGGTGTCGATTCTTAGCACAACCCAACTCATTAAAATAAAGAATCTTATTCACTTGCTAACATAATAAAGAACGTTTTCTTTTAAACGTTGTTTTTACTTCAGTTTTATTGGAAGCAAGTGACATATTGAGCTAAAGAGCAGCCGACAGATAGTTGTTAGTAATGATTTCAAGGTCACGTGGGTAAGCAGAGAATCTGTTTAGAAAGACAATGGATATGGTCACTGATCCGGATGATCACTGCCCGGAAGTAAAGTCATGGCAGGCGATCTTCTATACAAATGACTAGAAAACTAGGGAGTCTCCGTAGCGAAGTAGTTACGCCGTCTGCCTGAGCGTTCCAAAATGTGTGGGTTCGATTCAGACTACGTCGTCCGGTTCACTTATATATGAGACTCCTGGGGGTCGTAGCTTGGGCTACAGAGTTCGTGCTTTATGTGACGCTTTCGGCAGGCTGCCCTCCGGAAAGAGACCGAGCCAAATGGGATAAACCACGGTGCAATGAAGTAGATTCTCTTACCCCGGGAAGGTTAACCCGGTCAACAAATAAGAAGACGGATGTGTCGGCGGAAACGTGAAAATATCGCAACTCTGCTGTAAACAGGCACAACGAAATGACGTCAATGACAACATTCCAGACGATCACAGAAGAAGAAGAAGAAGGAGAAGATCTTCTTGCCTTTCAAACGCTAATGTCTATCAAGATAAAGTGATCAAATACATTATTGAGGAAAAACTGTGTGGGGAGAGGGTGGGAAGTTCAGCACAGGACACACCACTGGATGATGATGAAGACGACGACGACAATGACGGTGATGATGATGATGGTGATCAATAAATCTTTGTTGCCATGACTACAAGGTAAGTAACGTGTTTAACATAATGTATGCTAGCTACGCAGGCACGCATGCCATCGGGCCATGCCGCCACTGATGATGATAATGACGACAATAATGATGCATGAAATTACGTGCTGACTCTCTGAGATTGTATTTACAACGGCAACATTTGGCTGTTTATTTGAAAGATATGCTTGCGCATTAAAGCCGTGTGGCATGTCTAAACAGTATTTACTTTGGTAATATGTGCTTTGGTAACTTACGGGATAAATGAGCCGGCCGCTCAGAAAGCAATGGCAAACTATTGAGCATAATCTTGCCAAGAAATCAACGACAGCGGTAAAATGCTGGTGTTGACAGCGATCTCCTGTAAAGGATATGCGAAACAAAATATTTCACACATTTTTTTTTTAAATTCGCATATCCTTTACAGGACATCGCTGTCAACAGCAGCATCTTTCAGCTGTCTGTTGATTTCTTGGCAAGATTACGCTCAGTAGTTTGCCATTGCTTTCTGAGCGGCCGGCTCAGTTATCCCGCAAGTCACCAGCGGGGGACGAACCGCTCCCAGTTCTCGCCCGCTACGAGACTCTGCGTGATAAACGGGATTACGGAGAAAGTGTTGTAACCCCTCGGCCAGAGAAACCGGCATTTCACACATTAGGCGTAGACAAATTTTTTGGATACATTATAAAAAAGAAATAAATTGGAGAACTTGGTGGCAACTGGCAAAGTTGAGGGGGAAAGAACAAGCGGAAAGCAGAGATGTAAACTTCTGGATGGCTTAGCCGTGTGGCATGGTCGAGACAAGAACAAGGAGCTGATCCACGACCCTGGTGATCGAGTGAGATGGCGAAACATGACCGCCCACGCTTATAGGCATGGCACATATGATGATGATGATTAATATTTCACAGAGGAAACTGAAGTAACGTCAGCTAAATATATATATATTTTATGCTGTTGTGTGTGTGTGTGTGTGTGTGTGCACGCGCGCATACTTGCGTGTGTGTGTTGAACCAGTTCTGCGTAACACACCTGGAGAGATTCAGCAAAATAAGCCTGGCAATAATAAATCGTGCAAATAATTGTTTGTATCTTCGTTATTCAACCGTGAAATAAGCTCCATTGCCTTACCACCGTGTTACTGAATCAATTCTCGAACATTGGAACTCAAGGCAAAACAATACAATCAATAAAGAATTCGTGTGCTCGCCAGTCAGGTAGACAGGTACTGTCGTTGGAATGTGAATCATGGGGTGGTGGCCGGTTCCTTTTCTCAACGATGTTATCAATCAATCGTGTGCCATGCCGGAACTAGTGAGCGGTCATGAATCGCCATTTCACTCGATCACCAATTCAATTAAACTTTATTTTAAAAGGGTTACAAATTGGGCACGTAGGCCCGTCTTACATTCGGCCCTTCCAATCACTCATTTTTCATTCATTAATAGTGCATGAAACATAGGAAAATACATTGCCAAATGAATGTTGTAAACATAAGCAATGCATATTACAATGTTATGAGACACATTCATCACTCACCCACACCCCCCCCCCCCCAAGCCATACACATCCCATCTACCCACACACACGCCCACCAACCCACCCTTCCCTATTAACACACATCTCCCCACAAACATACCCATTCTCCAGCCCACACACACACACCCACCCACATCCACACACCTCCAACCACCCAGCCAAACACTCATTCCCCAACCACACATTCCAACACCCACCCACACCCCCCCACCAATCAACACACCCCACACCCACATTCCCCACCAACCAACCCACACCATCCATCACCCACCAACACACACACTTCCTACCATCCACCCAAACATCCCCACCCACACACACACACACATCCCTTCACCCACCCACCTACCGGCATATCCCTCACTCACACCCACACAGACATCCCCCACTTACCCATTCCCCAACCCCCACACATACATCCCCCGCACACATACGTCCCCACACACACTTCCTCACATGTCGACACATACGTGATGCCTCACATAACCACTTAAACTAGTATGAACAAACTCCCACACTTTATACACACATATACTGGCGATTGTCGTGAGCATTCTCATAAATATTGTACATATACATTGTATAACGTAAAAAATAAAAGTGATGCAATTCAACTCTCTCTTTTTCTTTTACACATACACACACACTCTCCCTCTGTCTCTCTCTCTGTCTCTCTCTCTCTCTCTCTCCTCTCTCTCACTCATTCTACAGTAATGTACATGTGTTCATATTAAACATGATGCAATCAAGTGGCATTCAAAATTATATGAAAAAATGAGAATACACAAAAAATATGGAATAGCATGTTACATGACATGTATGCACTGTTTTCTCCTTTTTTTTCTTACACAGACACACTTTCACTCTCTCTCTCTCTCTCTCTCTCTCTCTCTCTCTCTCTCTCTCTCTCTTTCTCTCACTCTACAGTAATGTACATGTGTTCATATTAAACATGATGCAATCAAGTGGCATTCAAAATGATAATATGAAGATGAAAATACACATAAAATATGTAATAGCATGTTACATGACATGTGTGCGCTTAACTCTCTCTCTCTCTCTCTGTCTCACACACACACACACACACACACACAATCACGACTAACACATACATTCTCCCACTGTCTCTCTCTCACTCTTTTTCTCTCACTATTTCCCTCATTCACTCACTCTATCTCTCACTCACACACAGACAGACACACGCCTTCACGATATCACTCAATGTTTCAATCGCTCTATCTCTCTCCCTTTCGCACTCACACTCTTTTATTATATCTCACTCACTTACACACACACTCTCTCTATCACTCATTCATTCGCTGACACACACACACACCCACCTCTCACTCACTCTCTTTCCTACACAGTCCCTCACACACACACCCACTCTCTCATCCACCCTATCACTCACTCACTCGATCATTCACTCACTCTCTCCTTCTCACACAATCCCTCATATACACTCACTCACACATACGCATGAACACACGCAGGCCCACACTCCCTCGGTCGCTCTCACACATACACACATGCACGGACAAACATATTTCCTCACCTTTTCTCGCTCACTCACTCTCTTCCAAACACACGCATGCACACACACATTCACTGTCTCTCTCTCTCTCACAAACCCACTCTCTCTCTCTCCCTCTCTCTCTCTCTCTCTCTCTCTCTCTCTCTCTCTCTCGCACACACAAATAGTTAACAATTATACCAGTAGGTGAATTATGGTGGCATATAGTCGGTATGGATTAAGTGTTAAGAGTTTTCGGTTAAATGTGTAGGGACTCATTGGAGTTTTCAGATCTTGAGGAAGGTAATTCCATAAGTGAGCACCAGAATAGGTGAAACATATTTTGTATAAGTCCAATCTAGGCCTTGGAACATGCAATAAATGCAAGCGCTTGCTGTTAACCACATTAGATTGAATCAAGGGTAGAAGATACTCTGGGGTATTTTGAGATATAATTTTATTAACTAATTTGGCTTTGTTAAAAAGGAAGCGCTTTCGAAGTGATAGAAGCCTGAGATGACTGTATAAATTATTTATTTTCGACGTGCTTTATGTCAGAAACTAGACACCAGAGTCATGGATCAGCTCAGTGTTCCTGTCTTGACCATGCCATGTGGCCAAGCCATCCAGGTATTTACTTCTCGGTCTTCCCCTTGGTCTGTTCCCTTCAATCTTGCCAGTTGTCATTAAGTTCTCCAATTCATTTCTTCTCATAACATGTCCTAAAAATTGTGACTGTTTATATCTAATTTCTCTAATCAATTTACGATTTTCATTTGTCTCCTGTAGTACTTGGTCATTGGTTTTTCTGTCTGTCCATGGTATTCTTTAACGATGTTATTGCCCAGACAATTCCCAGGAAATTACAAAAATTATTCAGAAACCATTTGTGAGGCCGGATCTACTCCAAAGCCATAGTTGCCCAGGGTAGGGGGTGGATAATACTGTTACTGTTGAGGTTTGAACCCGGACAACAAGTTTGGCATGCTAGGACAGTTTTGGGATATTAAACTGGACACAAAAACACCACGGCATAAGCTGAACAATGGATGGAGTCTGTTAAGCATCATACCTGGCTGTTAAGCAGTCTGTTAAAGGGAAAAGCAGAGAAAGATGTAAATATGACTCAACGAACAGTAATGTATAATAGTATATGTAACCTAAAGTTTCCCGCTCCTTGGCGAAGAGGTTACGGTCGCAGTTCGTAATCCCACGTTCGAAACACAGCTGCGGGAGATTGGGCAGACTGCCTCGCGTTGGCTTTTAAAAAAAATTAAAATGGTTTGAGTGCCGGTCGTTCAGAAAGCAATGAAAAACTACTGAACGTCTATTTTCTGTCCCAGCAAATTGGTATTTTAAGAAAATAACACTATTAGTCAAATGGATCATTAAGAGTTAAAACAATAACAACAGAAACATTAAAATTAACACCTACGGAAGAGCTGATAACAATGGAATTGCAGGAGTTGAAATAATAACTATCCCAGACACATTGAAACTAACAACTGTAGGTGTTTGTCGGTAACAATCGAATTGAATGAGTTACATTAATAATTGAAGAGTTAACGCAATAAATGGCACATAAATATTCAACCTAAGCAAAGAAGTGGGTTTGTTTTTGGACTGCGCCTCTCATACCACAAGAGAAATTCTCTCGGAAACCGCAGGAGACACGGTTTGAGCTTCGGAGTTGTGCTTTGTGATATGCACTTGGGAGGCTTTTGTCGTTCTGGGGGAAGGTAGGGAGAGAGAAAGAAAGAGCTCGCGCCAGGTATGATGAAATAGTGTACATTGAAGTTGATCCTCTAGATGGCAAAGATTTTTATTTGTAAACTTTTTCTTAATTTTGATTTGACACTTGTGGCGTGCATAGTTCAGCTTAGACAGTATTGACCTTGACGTGACATTTGTCACACGCATACTTCAGCCTAGACTGTGTTGAACTTGACACTTGTGACATGCATACTTCAACCTAGACAGTGTTGGACTTGACACTTGTGACATGCATACTTCAGCCTAGAAAGTGTTGGACTTGACACTTGTGACATGCATACTTCAACCTAGACAGTGTTGGACTTGACACTTGTGACATGCATACTTCAACCTAGAAAGTGTTGGACTTGACACTTGTGACATGCATACTTCAACCTAGAAAGTGTTGGACTTGACACTTGTGACATGCATACTTCAACCTAGAAAGTGTTGGACTTGACACTTGTGACATGCATACTTCAACCTAAACAGTGTTGGACTTGACACTTGTGACATGCATACTTCAACCTAGAAAGTGTTGGACTTGACACTTGTGACATGCATACTTCAACCTAAACAGTGTTGGACTTGACACTTGTGACATGCATACTTCAACCTAGACAGTGTTGGACTTGACACTTGTGACATGCATACTTCAACCTAGACAGTGTTGGACTTGACACTTGTGACATGCATACTTCAACCTAGACAGTGTTGGACTTGACACTTGTGACATGCATACTTCAGCTTAGACAGTGTTGGACTTGACACTTGTGACATGCATACTTCAACCTAGAAAGTGTTGGACTTGACACTTGTGACATGCATACTTCAACCTAGACAGTGTTGGACTTGACACTTGTGACATGCATACTTCAACCTAGACAGTGTTGGACTTGACACTTGTGACATGCCTACTTCAACCTAGACAGTGTTGGACCTGACACTTGTGACATGCATACTTCAACCTAGACAGTGTTGGACTTGACACTTGTGACATGCATACTTCAACCTAAAACCGTGTTGGACTTGACACTGTGACATGCATACTCAACCTAGACAGTGTTGGACTTGACACTTGTGACATGCATACTTCAACCTAGACAGTGTTGGACTTGACACTTGTGACATGCATACTTCAACCTAGACAGTGTTGGACTTGACACTTGTGACATGCATACTTCAACCTAGACAGTGTTGGACTTGACACTTGTGACATGCATACTTCAACCTAGACAGTGTTGGACTTGACACTTGTGACATGCATACTTCAACCTAGACAGTGTTGGACTTGACACTTGTGACATGCATACTTCAACCTAGACAGTGTTGGACTTGACACTTGTGACATGCATACTTCAACCTAGACAGTGTTGGACTTGACACTGTGTCGACATGCATACTTCAACCTAGGACAGTGTTGGACTTGACACTTGTGACATGCATACTTCAACCTAGACAGTGTTGGACTTGACACTTGTGACATGCATACTTCAACCTAGACAGTGTTGGACTTGACACTTGTGACATGCATACTTCAACCTAGACAGTGTTGGACTTGACACTTGTGACATGCATACTTCACCTAAACAGTGTTGGACTTGACACTTGTGACATGCATACTCAACCTAGAAAGTGTTGGACTGACACTTGTGACATGCATACTTCAACCTAGAAAGTGTTGGACTTGACACTTGTGACATGCATACTTCAACCTAAACAGTGTTGGACTTGACACTTGTGACATGCATACTTCAGCTTAGACAGTGTTGGACTTGACACTTGTGACATGCATACTTCAACCTAGAAAGTGTTGGACTTGACACTTGTGACATGCATACTTCAGCTTAGACAGTGTTGGACTTGACACTTGTGACATGCATACTTCAACCTAAACAGTGTTGGACTTGACACTTGTGACATGCATACTTCAACTAGGAAAGTGTTGGACTTGACACTTGTGACATGCATACTTCAACCTAGAAAGTGTTGGGACTTGACACTTGTGAATGCATACTTCAACCTAAACAGTGTTGGACTGACACTTGTGACATGCATACTTCAACCTAGAAAGTGTTGGACTTGACACTTGTGACATGCATACTTCAACCTAGGACAGTGTTGGACTTGACACTTGTGACATGCATACTTCAACTAGACAGTGTTGGACTTGACACTTGTGACATGCATACTTCAACCTAAACAGTGTTGGACTTGACACTTGTGACATGCATACTTCAACCTAAACAGTGTTGGACTTGACACTTGTGACATGCATACTTCAACCTAGAAAGTGTTGGACTTGACACTTGTGACATGCATACTTCAACCTAGACATGTTGGACTGACACTGTGACATGCATACTTCAACCTAGACAGTGTTGGACTTGACACTTGTGACATGCATACTTCAACCTAAACAGTGTTGGACTGACACTTGTGACATGCATACTTCAACCTAAACAGTGTGGACTTTGACACTTGTGGACATGCATACTTCAACCTAGAAAGTGTTGGACTTGACACTTGTGACATGCATACTTCAACCTAGACAGTGTTGGACTTGACACTTGTGACATGCATACTTCAACCTAGGACAGTGTTGGACTTGACCTTGTGACATGCTATACTTCACACCTAAACAGTGTTGGACTTGGACACTTGTGACATGCATACTTCAACCTAAACAGTGTTGGACTTGACACTTGTGACATGCATACTTCAACCTAGAAAGTGTTGGACTTGACACTTGTGACATGCATACTTCAGCTTAGACAGTGTTGGAGTTATCATATGCTTTCTTTGGGCCTGTGATGAGAAAAGAAACATTGAAGAACATCCTGACAACTGGAAAGATCAAAGGGAAGAGAGGCAGAGGCAGACCAAGACAAATGATGCTGTATGGATTGAGACAGTGGTATGGTGGAATATCATCAGTAGAGTTGATCCGGAACACCAGAGACTTTGATCTGTGGAGGGACATGAACGCCTATGCCAGCTGGCAGAGCACCTAATGATTATGATGATGATGCAAGAAAAATTAAAGATCCCTTCTACACGCGCAAGAAGGATGGGTACATGGTGCTACACCCATGTTTGTCTACACCAAGCAGAACTCAGTTCACAACAGCCGTCTTTACTTCCCAAGTAATGTCCAGGTACCCAGTTAATGTTGGGCCGGCCTGGGAGCCCAGGTGTTTTAAAAATTTCAAACTGCCCTGATGGGGATCGAACACAACACAACCTGTACAGCAGGTGAGATTCTAGCCACTAAGTGACCGTTGTCCTCACTGGTTTGTTTTGATATGTATTTGTGATCAAACTTAAGATGGCATATCAGCATTATATGTATTACATCATGACATATGTTTGTAATTACAGAATAGAGCATGTAATTACAGTATTTACCATAAAGTAAACCTCTCACATATTATATGCTGTTTAAGTGTATTTATTATGTTTAATTAATAATAACATTTAAAATGTGTGTGTTAAAATCTTAGTCAGGTATGACTCAGTTACTGTATAACAGTAGATGGTACTACCTGCTTGTTTTTAGTGCTGAATTTTGGGCGGGGCTCATCAAATCCAACACCCCACATTGTGCCAACGGCTTCGGGCAGAGGAGCGCAACTAGGAGGGTGCAAGCCTTACTCTAGTGCAGGGAAATGCAACCTAACGACTAAATGTCATGGTAGGGTAGACCAGGCCCTAAGACTTGATTGGCAACTGGTCTAGGGTGGAAGCTCCTGCAGGCAGACAGTTAGAGCATTGCTTTGCTGATCTGGCAGCTTGTCTTGTTCCAGACTTATTGGTGTTACTTGTCCTCTGGAGTGAACTAGACAGGCTGAGAGAGGGATCTTGCTGCATGGGCAACACATGGTCTCGGGATTCAGCCCAGGCATTGTGCTATGGGGGGTATAACTCCATTTTACAACAAACTATCGTCTGTCAAGACGGCAAGGCAGTCTCCGTGAGGAAGCCATCTGCCTCAGGCTCCGAAGGTTGTGGGTTCGATTCTGGGCTGCATCCTTCGGTTCTTGGGTGCATTTTTTCGGAGACTCCTGAGGGTCATCGCTGGAGCTACGAGTTCATACTTTGTGCGACGCTTTCCGTGCTGCGGAAAGAAACTTGAAAGAAAGCCATATGGGATAAACACCGGTGCAATGAAGTTGACCCTATCGACTTTTTAAACGGGAAGGTGCCAGACAGTCAGTATGTTAAATGTAAGCAGATTTGTCAACTAAAGTATGTGTACGTTACATTTTTGCAGATATGTAAAATGTTACAAGAATAAAGATGTCAATTAAAACAACATATGTTATGTTTGAAGATGTCAGTTAAAACAATGTGTGTATGTATCACGTATGTATGAGAAACACTTGGTCCATGCATTAAGATGCCAGACTCACACAAACACCTAGAATTTACAAAGTTCGTAATATTTTGTTTGCTAGTCATTAGTCGTGGTTCCAACTTTAAGGCAAAGTGTCACCCCATAATGCTCTGTTCCTGTGCCAATGAATACCACACAAAATTCTCCTCACTGTCCTATGTGAAAAGTGGAACAGACAGCAGTCCTGACAAACCAACAGCACGCACAGGCATACATGCAAAAGGCCGCTGCCAGAATGCCAACACATGTCCGCCACTAGAATTAGTTCATCATTGATGGAAACGGCACTCACTAGAAAATCAGCAGTTGCACACGCATTACAGCAAAACCAGCTAGTTCAGATCTGCCATCTTTCTGAACATGCAGTTCACAAAACAAACCACTGCGAACAGTTGTGAACGTATTCCACATGAAATCCATAGCTTACAGTATCGAACCTTAACTCAGTAGCAAGGGGATGGAACCATGTACTACCAGTCCAATGTGAGGAAAATGCATTAACAAACCAAAGCCAGAAACAAAAACACCCAACAGGCTTTAGCAGCTCAACAGCCTATCCGTCATATAGGATCAGAAGTCTGTACACGATGGTGATGGAGATAATGTATCGCAGTAGTAATCAGGCTCGCTTGCCATCAAGGTGATCATCTGTTTGAATCCAAATCAAGGCAGTTTTATTTTTTTTTTATTTGCTGGCTTTCAGGTTAAACAACTGGAAAGATTGAGGGCAAAAGAACAAGAGGAAGGCAGATAGATAATTATCTGGATGGTTTGGCCACATGATATAATCGAGACAAGAAGACAGTTGATCCAGGACTGTGGTGAACATGTGAGACAAAACATTACCGTCCACCTTAGTATGGCACATGATGATGATCCAGGACTGTGGTGAACGTGAGATGACAAAACATTACCGTCCACCTTAGTATGGCACATGATGATGATCTAGGTCAACCCAGCTTAGAATGGGCACTAGGAAATGTCCAGGGAAGTAAAGGCAACCAGTGTGAGAATGACCACCTCTAGTACCAATTGGTCTATACAAACATGAGGCTAGTACAAAGTCAACAAACTGACACACACACACACACACAAATAACTAAAGCCACCCTATGAACCACCAAGGCTGAAGAGCCGGTTGAATGAAGTGGAAACTTGTTTTTCTACATACAGGATCAGAAGAATATACTAACAGGCAACAAGACATGGAAAAGACCTTTATTTACACAAGCTTGGTCATTTCAGTTGTGCTCGTGATGTGAGCGCAAGGCTTGGGTGCTGATTTTCAGTGTGTAGAGCTGCGTCACTCTTAGGTTCAAAGTGGTTGGTCCTTGACAGGCTTCATCACAAAGGAGACTGAGACCCTTAGGAGGTGTGGAGAATTCACCTCATCTCAACGCCATGTATCATCTAGTAGGAGATTCAACAGACACTCATACTGTCGTTATCTTGCGTTAGCTGGGAGGTTGTTTTCAGGAAACCACACACAGCCTTTCAAGTCAACAGCCAGCACCACATCAAGTTAAAGTGACCCATCCTTCCATTATTTCATGACCCCTACCCCGTTCAACCTTAGAAGTTAAGTTGAGCCCAGTCCAGAGCTGACATCACAGCATTGATATTCCCATACATGCTCCGTCTTCATTCGCAACAAAGAGTAAATCTCTGAAGAGAAGTTATAATTAGGGTATATCCTAGCCTCAGATTAATAATCCTGTGCCCAAATCAGCCATGTGTTGGATATTAATCTGAAAGAAACTGTCATCCACAGTGGTATGAACAGTTAAATAAAAGCTCAATACTGTTTTGGGGATACCAACTTTTGTTCAAAATTGTTACCATACTTACCTCCTTTGTTTTGTTTGTGAAATCATTACTGTCTTGCCATTATTGCTGTTTCCATTATATACTTTCACTTATTTGTTTCACAATTCAATGATGTTTACAGTACAAATTCTTGAAAGTGCTGTTCTGTTTGCAAGTACTTGAATAATTCCAGACCATTTAACAGATGCTTCAATCTCGTTTATTCTATTAATATTGAGTTCTATGCCTGTTGTTCGACACATTAGCTTTTTAAGTCACAGGAGAAGGAAAGCTGTGAAGGAAGACTGTGGTGCCTTCGCTTTGATAAGTAGCCTGTCAGTGGAGGTCATGACAGTAACTAAAGCTATATCCTGTCTGGAGAGAAAGACTTTCACCCAACCATGTTTTCTCAATGAGTGCACTCAGAAGACAGATGTGTTGGGCTCGAAGACAGTGGGTAGTCTCTGAGGTCAAGGTTGACAACATTTTGCTTCATTTTGTGCCAGGTGTAAGTGGAAGTGAGCAAGCTGATAGGCTTGCATGCAGGACTGCTGTGAGAACGTGACGAGCAATACACCAGGCACATATACTGAACATCCTCAGAGGCAAAGTGATTAAATGAATCTGCAACCTTGACCAGATCGCAAGAACATCAAGTGAAAAGAGGCAAAGTCAGACAAGAAAGCTATGAAGAGATGAAAGAAGAATAGTCAACACAGAACTACAGAGGGAGATAATGAGGAGGGGATCAAAGCACTTGTGGACTGAATGGCTTGATTTGAGCAGTGACGATTATAATCTGCTGACTGACTTATTTTTCAAATTCGCATATCCTTTTACAGGACCTCGCTGTCAACAGCAGCATCTTTCAGCTGTCTGTTGATTTCTTGGCAAGATTACGCTCAGTAGTTTGCCATTGTTTTCTGAGCGGCCGGCTTAGTTATCCTGCAAGTCACCAGCGGGGGACGAACCGCTCCCAGTTATCGCCCACTACGAGACTGCGTGATAAACGGGATTACAGAGAAAGTGGTGTAACCCCTCGGCTAGAGAGACCGGCAACTAACTATTACCATCTCTATATAAAGAAGTAAAGTAAGGACCCTTTTACATCCCGTTAGTGACACTGGGCATATGGTGCTAGCCGGGGCTTCCAGGACAACCCAGCCTAAAATTGATACCAGGAAGTGCCTCAGGAAATAAAGGTGGCCTTGCCTTGTGATGCTGACCACATGACCCCCAGAGCTCTGATTGGTCTGTAAAAATATGGTTAAAGCAACATATATCCAATACACGTTAAAGCGTGTTAAGGATCCTTTAAATTTCCGAATTCTAGTTGAGAAGTTTCAAATATTCAATTCTCTCCACTTTTCTTAAAATAAAAACAGAACACCACAAAAGCATTTACAGCACTGCTGTTTGAACAGATATATTAAAATACCAAAATGTCAACTTATCTAATGTATGGGGGATAAGTTAGTTGCATATCCTTTATAGCATGTCACAGTCAACCCCAGCATTTATTGGCTGTTTGTGATCTCTTGGCAAGTTTACATTCAGTAGTTTGCCATTGCTGACTGAACAACTGGCACCCATACTAATTTATACAAAACCTAATGCAAGGTGGTCTGCTGCTAAATCACCAGCAGCTGTGTTTTGAACACGGTATTATACCAAATGTGCCTGTAACCCCTTAACCAATCAATGTAGGAAAGCAAAAGCAAAATTAAACAAGTACCTCAAAGACTAGTAACAGAAATGCAGTGTTTATTATATCAAAGGAACAGTGTGTAGGACACCTGGTGCCTAAATATTTACATGAGCGTCATTTAGGCTAACAATTCACATCATAAAGCCTGCAAATGCTGATAAGGGAGCTA
>JACEFZ010023265.1:0-42500 GCA_014155875.1 Cepaea nemoralis | reverse complement strand
GGAATATTGGAGGTTCCGGCGCCCGATGGACGGTACTGGATAGTCATTCCATGTGATTGTACAATATCTGTGATGTTGTCAATCTATTTTCTTCTCAGGCATCCTCTTGCTTCATATCAGATCCTTTGGTATAGCGCCAGTAATGGTAGCTGTTGGTGTTGCATTCTAACGAAATGGCTGAACAATTTGATGATCTGCCTTTCAAAGTGTCTGGCACAAGGTGTTGATCCCACTATCTGTCTGATAACATCATTTCTGACTCAGTCTCGGATAGTTAAGTTGGCAGCTCTTCTCAGATGTCTCATCTGGCTGGTGTTGATTTTGCGTAGTGTGATTTGGATAATATCCACGTCTGACAATGGTAACATGTGGTTGGTATTAATATGCCATTTATTATCTGTCATTTTGCAGACATAGGTATATTTGGATCTTTCAGTATGGGTGATAGCTGATATATAAGCGCACTTTCTTTATTATTTGTCTATTCTGCCTTCCTTTGTGATCCTACTTCCAAGATAATTAAATTCTGTAACCAGCTTAGAGGTGTACTATTTATCTGCACATTTGGTGGACCAGAAGATCTGCTATACAAACACAAAACTCAATGCTGTCTTCTTATAGTTAATACTATGTGGCATTAGTTATCATGTCTGTCCACAACCTTCTGTCTTACATGCTCCCAATCAGGTTAGTTATGTCTGTCCACAGCCTCCTGTCTTGTATGCTCCCAATCAGGTTAGTTATCATGTCTGTCCACAGCCTACTAGCTTGTATGCTCCCAATCAGGTTAGTTATCATGTCTGTCCACAGCCTTCTGTCTTTATGCTCCCAATCAGGTTAGTTATCATGTCTGTCCACAGCCTTCTGTATTGTATGCTCCCAATCAGGTTAGTTATCATGTCTGTCCACAGCCTTCTGTCTTGTATGCTCCCAATCAGGTTAGTTATCATGTCTGTCCACAGCCTCCTGTCCTGTATGCTCCCAATCAGGTTAGTTATCATGTCTGTCCACAGCCTCCTGTCTTGTATGCTCCCAATCAGGTTAGTTATCATCTGTCCACAGTCTTCTGTCTTGTATGCTCTCAATCAGGTTAGTTATCATGTCTGTCCACAGCCTTCTAGCTTGTATGCTCCCAATCAGGTTAGTTATCATGTCTGTACACAGCCTCCTGTCTTGTATGCTCCCAATCAGGTTAGTTATCATGTCTGTCCACAGCCTTCTAGCTTGTATGCTCCCAATCAGGTTAGTTATCATGTCTGTACACAGCCTCCTGTCTTGTATGCTCCCAATCAGGTTAGTTATCATGTCTGTCCACAGCCTTCTAGCTTGTATGCTCCCAATCAGGTTAGTTATCATGTCTGTACACAGCCTCCTGTCTTGTATGCTCTCAATCAGGTTAGTTATCATCTGTCCAGTCTTCTGTCTTGTATGCTCTCAATCAGGTTAGTTATCATGTCTGTCCACAGCCTTCTAGCTTGTATGCTCCCAATCAGGTTAGTTATCATGTCTGTACACAGCCTCCTGTCTTGTATGCTCCCAATCAGGTTAGTTATCATGTCTGTCCACAGCCTTCTAGCTTGTATGCTCCCAATCAGGTTAGTTATCATGTATGTCCACAGCCTTCTAGCTTGTATGCTCCCAATCAGGTTAGTTATCATGTCTGTACACAGCCTCCTGTCTTGTATGCTCCCAATCAGGTTAGTTATCATGTCTGTCCACAGCCTTCTAGCTTGTATGCTCCCAATCAGGTTAGTTATCATGTATGTCCACAGCCTTCTAGCTTGTATGCTCCCAATCAGGTTAGTTATCATGTCTGTACACAGCCTCCTGTCTTGTATGCTCCCAATCAGGTTAGTTATCATGTCTGTCCAGTCTTCTGTCTTGTATGCTCCCAATCAGGTAAGTTATCATGTCTGCCCACAGCCTTCTAGCTTGTATGCTCCCAATCATTTCTGATACTGATGATCCTCCATGCCATATATCAAACCGTCCAGCACCTTGCCTGTTGGTCACCCCCTGCCTCCCCTCCCCTCAAACTTTCCAGTTGTGACAATGTCCTCCAGCTTTTCCCTTCTAACACGCCCAAAGAATGTGGACTGGCTTCTCCTCATGCAAGTAACCAGTTCTCTTTGTGAGTTCACTTCTTTCAAGGTGTCTATTATTTTCTATCAATTCTTGGTATTCTCATCTTTCCACTATAAAACCACACCTCTGCAACTTCCCCAAAACTCCTCAATGCTGTCAAGGTAACACGTTTACCTTAAGACAAGATCTTCAGCTCTTGAACTTCTATAAACTTCAGCAGCAAATATGTAAACAAGACCATCGTCTATATAAGGAATTTAATTTGCTCTTTTCATTTTCAGCTTCTCTAAAACTTTTTTTTATTATTAATTTGTGATTCCATTCAATACCATATTTTCTCCCGTATTTATATACTTTCAGGGCCCTAAGTCTTTTGTTCTAACTGCTTGTTTACAGTCCACTCTTTTGTATCATACACACATGTACGTGTATGTGCGAGTGGTGTCTGTCAAGACGGCCAGGTGCCAGTAGTATAAAAATGAGGTTATCACCATATGCTCAATACACCTCAGTGTGTGTGTACAAGAAGGGGTCCTTAAACATCATCATGTGCCACTGCGATCGTTTACCTCCACAATCATCTGTGCTGTTGATAAGCTCGAATAATGATTGTTTCCCACGCCATTCTGTCAACTCATCCAGCAATTTCTCCCTATCTCTAACAGCCTCCATCTGCCCAGTTATCACCACACTCTCTACACACTCCCTTCTCATGTGATGAAGAACATGGCAAATGTCCTGATTTGGACAAACAAATATTTTTGTCTATTGGCCTTTTGATGTACTCAGATACTGATCTTCTTAGCCATTCATAAGATCTAAAGTAAAGGATCCTGTGTTGAGCATATGGTGCTAGACATTTTTAGATGCCAGCACGTCAAGCATGATGTGGCCAATAGCACGACGGCCACCTTCACTTCCCAAGAAATTTCCTGGTACCCATTTTAAGGCCAGGTTGGCCCAAAGCGCAAGTCAATTTTAAAATGTGCTACACTGTGAATCCAAACCTCTGACCAACAGGCAAGCATGCCAGTCAGTCTGTAACCTCAGCCCATAGGATTTGCAGTTTATATACTGTAATCTGAGTGATATGCTTACATGCAGTGTCAAGGAGGGGTAAGAATGTCACGGAGGCTGTGATCTGCCTAATCACTGAACGAATGCCTTCTTTGATTTCTTTGTCTGAAGCTTCCCGTTTCCTGTTTGAAGAAATGTGTATGTAAACATGAATACTGTTGCATCTGGGTAAGCTCAACACAAATAAAGATAAAACATACTTGTCTATTCTAGCCAAGCTGAAGTTACATACACATTCACTACACACTCCTTATGCACCTTTCATAACTTTACATTCATTCATTCAGTAGCATGTCGTTTGCAGAACCTCGATTCCATAACAACCTTCCGGAAAACTTCTTTTCTTATTGTATTTTCTTTCATGGTTGTTATGGCTTCTTAGCAAGTATTGCAGAAGGTAGTTTGCCGTTGCTTTCCATCTGGGCAGTGACTGTAATAGTCGGTGGTCAGAGCCATTGTCTCTACTGACGAGAACATTTGCCTATCCCTACACAGTGCAGACCATAACCAACAACAATCTGTCCGCTGCTCTCACACTCCATCCACCACCTGCTTCACGTAACCCTTCAAGTAAACGGGTACTCCACCTTGCCCAAGGGTGTCCCGTAGACTAACGGAGGAAAGGAGGCGTCTTACATCTTTGATAGAGGATAACCCAACCTCGCTAACCGACCATAACTTAACATTATATAAACATCACACATAAAAATAAGCATCGCATGAAAGACAACATATTTAAAAGGAGTTGTAGATCTGCAACATTTAGTAGATGTGATTGTTGCGCACAGTGAACTTGGGTTAGAATTAAATTGTAAGAAGACACAGATTATGGTCGTCACTAAGAAGGAAATACCACAATGTAATATACAAGTAAATGGGAATACTCTCAAACAAATGAGTCGGTACAATTATCTCGGAACGGTCAAAACATCTGATGGGAGATGCCTTGAAGAGATCATAACAAGAATCGCCATGGCAAAGACAGCCTTTTGAAAGATGAAAAACATACTGACCATTAAAAAGATATCATTTGCAACAAGATAACGAGTGTTGAGGTGCTACGTAGAATCTGTGCTTTTGTATGGATGTAAAGCGTGGACAATAAGCAGACAAGCTGAAAAACATCTGATGGCTGTGGAAATGTGGTTTCTGGGAAAAATGCAAAGAATACCATGGACAGACAGAAAACCTAATGACCAAATCCTACAAGAAACAAATGAAAACCGTAAACTGATTAGATAAATTAGACGTAGACAGTCACAATTGAGAAGAAATAAATTGGAGAACTTGGTGACAACTGACAAGATTGAGGGGAAAAGAACAAAATGAAGGTAGAGACGTTAATACCTGGATGGCTTGGCCACATTGTATGGTCGAGACAAGAACACTGAGCTGATCCACGACTCTGGTGATCGAGTCAGATGGCAGAACATGACTGACCGCTCTTACCGGCATGGCACATGATGATGATGATGATGTAGTCAAATTTACCAACCTTTCTCAAGGAGTTTTCATTTTTTTACCCACATGGTAATTTTACCTGTTCAAGGTTGTGGTGTGTGTATCACAATCAACAATGAAGAAATTGAAAACTTCACAAACTTTGAAAACTGCATCTCCAATCAATTATATTAAGTACAGCTCAAAAGAGGTAAGAGCCTATGGGAGAACAAACCTAACAGTAAACATTCTGAGAACATGCACCTTTCCTGTGACAACATATGGATGTAAATTATGGACCATTGTACAATCACTAAAGACAATCAAGATTTTGAATTCCATTATTACAGAAAAATTCTTATAATAGTCAGTCAAGAAAACAAAAATGCCAACATTCTATAAAATTTGATCATCGAAGAAAACTGGTTTCATGTAACGGAAACTGAAAATGTTACAGTAATTAATAAAGAACAGTAACTGAAGTCATGGTCCCTGGAAATAGTTAGTGATCACCCAACACGATGATGGATAAAGGACATTAACAACAGCCTGGGCATAATGGATGAAGAAAACAAATATCGACATTCTAAAAAATCTGAACTTCGAAGAAAACTGGTATCATGTTTCGGAAACTGAAAACGTTACAGTAGTTAATAAGGAACAGTCATGGAAGGAATAGTCCCTGGAAACAGAGACAGGGATCAACCAACACAATAATGGACACAGGTCAATAAAGATAGCTTGGCATGCAAATGCATATGACAGACCTAGCAATGGATCGAGAACCTTTCTGGCTGGTTGCGATGAGAGCGATGTTCTGCAAAGGCCTTACAACATGATGAGGGTGATGATGACGATGCATCAAAACAAAATCACACTTATGATGATGTGCATCTAAGCAAAGAGAAAAAAAACCATATACTCACGTATTGCTGTCTACAGTCTTATCACAGTCGATATCAAACTGCCACCTTTCTAACACTTCATTTGTGGCTATGTCCTTGATAACCAACACAAGTTTCTCAACCGTCATGTCCGTCAGCCAAGCTGTTATACAAACAAGTTTGACAAACGTCACTGACATATTTGATGAACTATAACACAGGTATTCTTGGACACAAACAAGTTTGACAAACGTCACTGACATATTTGATGAACTATAACACAGGTATTCTTGGACACAAACAAGTTTGACAAACGTCACTGACATATTTGATGAACTATAACACAGGTATTCTTGGACACAAACAAGTTTGACAAACGTCACTGACATATTTGATGAACTATAACACAGGTATTCTTGGACACAAACAAGTTTGACAAACGTCACTGACATATTTGATGAACTATAACACAGGTATTCTTGGACACAAACAAGTTTGACAAACGTCACTGACATATTTGATGAACTATAACACAGGTATTCTTGGACACAAACAAGTTTGACAAACGTCACTGACATATTTGATGAACTATAACATAGGTATTCTTGGACACAAACAAGTTTGACAAATGTCATTGACATATTTGATGAACTATAACACAGGTATTCTTGGACACAAACAAGTTTGACAAATGTCATTGACATATTTGATGAACTATAACACAGGTATTCTTGGACACAAACAAGTTTGACAAACGTCACTGACATATTTGATGACCTATAACATAGGTATTCTTGGACACAAACAAGTTTGACAAACGTCACTGACATATTTGATGAACTATAACACAGGTATTCTTGGACACAAACAAATTTGACAAACGTCACTGACATATTTGATGAACTATAACATAGGTATTCTTGGACACAAACAAGTGTGACAAACGTCACTGACATATTTGATGAACTATAACACAGGTATTCTTGGACACAAACAAGTTTGACAAACGTCACTGACATATTTGATGAACTATAACACAGGTATTCTTGGAAGCAGCCAGTGCGACACTGACCACATCACCCACTGACTGGTCCATCAAAACATTCATTCATCATATGCCATGCCGGAGGGTGTGGGTGGTCATGTTTCACCATCTTGCATGATCACCAAAGTCATGGATGAGATCTGTGTTCTTGAGACAACCATGCGTATACAGTATGTTAATCTAATCTTCTGCCTTTCAATATATAAAATAATACAGAAAAAAAAATACACTTACCCTTCACTTGTGAAATGATCTGCTCAAGAAACTTCTGGAGCTCTTTGTTGCAAGTGACCAGCATGGTCAGCCCCCACTGTTGAGTGTGTGTGAACGTCTCCGGTGGATACAGGCCACGCTGGTATAGGATACTGTTCAGCCCATAGTCTGGATGTGGCAAATATTGGAAGCTCCATTATCTTGTTAATATTGTGAACATGGCATGTGAGAAGGCACACAGAATGTAACTACTGAATACCTACAAACTTTGCAACTAATATATAGTAATGTAGGGGTGCACTAATCTGCTGATCTGATAATCGTGCATTTAAAGACCTATCAACAGACAATCTGGCCTCATAAAATGGATGCAATCTGACCTCATTAAATGGATGCAAGGGGAGGGGTGGCTGAGATGTTACAGTGTTAGTCTCTGACTCAAAAGTTACTGGGCATTTTTACAAGTCATTGGTTAAAACATCTAATGACTGTGGAAATGTGGTTTCTGAGGAGAATGCAAAGAATGACATGGACAGACAGAAAAACCAATGACCAACTCCGACAAGAAACAAATGAACACCCGTAAACTGATTAGAGAAATTAGACGTCGACAGTCAGTTTTTTTGGACATGTTATGATCATAAATAAATTGGAAAACTTGGTGACAAATGCCAAGATCGAGGGGAAGTGGAAGGCAAAGAAGTAAATACCTGGATGGCTTGGCCATGTGGTATGGTCGAGACACGAACAATGGGCTGACCCACGACTCTGGTGATCACATGAGACGGCAAAACATGACCTTCCACGCTTATTGGCATGGCACATGATGATGATTGGTTAATGAGAATAGATATTTAACCTTCTGGGATACGGCTGAAAAACAAGAGATTGATTGATTGATTTAGGAATCGACATCACAGCATTCGGGGCATTCCCATAAGTGCTCTGTTCCCATCCTCAGCAGCCAGCAAAGAGTTCCAACACTAATAGTACCAGTAGCAATCTGATTATAAGTCCGTCTCACCTTTCCTCTGAGCGTCGGCCAGATCCCTTCGTCACTCCTCGTCTCATTCTTGCCAGACCATGGTAATCCATTTGCTCCTCCTAGGTGTGCACGTGCTCCCACAAGGCCGCAACCACGTCTGCCTTGTCATGTATCAATACTCCATCAAGTTCTGCAGAGCCAGCCAATCTGTCCGCCTGTTCATTTCCCAGCACACAAGCATGCCCCGGAGAAAAGATCCAGGTGATGCTTGTCACCCGTGACCTCCGAAGCGAAGCAAGCCATGCCGCACGAAGTCTGCCCGTCCTCACCCTCGTCAGCATGCTTTCTGAGTCAGTTACAATCACGATGTGTGTGTGTGTCGTATTCTCCATCCAGCGGAGAGCTGCAGCGACTGCCTCCACTTCCATTCTTAAGCTGGATGTTGTGGTATCATATGCCAGGCTCTCCTGCCCCAAACATCGACCATTAGCTTTGGCTATGAACCCCCAGCCACTTCTCTCACCTCTTGACACCGAACCATCTGTGTAGATAATCACATCACTTGTGTGAGCATTGTCCTGAATTAGTTGCTGGATTTCCACTTCCGTGGCCCCTGCTGGCCACTCCCTGCACTCCTGGCTTAATGTGATTATAACTCTGCACAAGTCTGACTGCTCCGCTGGCACTCTGATCCACTCCTCTCCACGCCTAATGTTCTCCAAGGGGCACACCTGTCTGATTGTATCCTCCGCCTGAGCCATCCATGATTTCCCTCTTATCAGTCGCTGACCCTTAACTGCGTCCAGTGGGTGTCATGCAGTGGGTGGTCTGTGTCTGCAGCTACTCTGAGGTATGCCTTCGCCTGCATCACCTTGAGCCTACCAGCAACAGTCGGCAGACCAAGGATGTAACGCATACACACTACTGGGGTGTCTCTGGTGCATCCCAGAATGACCTGCATAGCTTTGTTCTGTATGCGCTCTAACTTCACCAGCTGACTCTCTGAGACAGTGAGCAGATCTAATCCATAATCAATTACTGAGAAAAACAAGAGATTCCGTGCACATGTGCTGCATGCACATAATTTCAACAGTAGATGGAAATCACAAAAGAGAAAGTCACTAGACCCCGGGCTGGCAAAATTTTTAGGAAAAGCATATCTACCTACACCCGCTCCTTGGGTGGAATTTGCCTAAAGTAAACCTGACGAAAATGCAGGCTGAGGTGCATAAACTAGGTGTGATGGACTCCTCCAAACGAAGAAGAGGATTAAATGGATATGTAGGTCAGCATGGCCGAATGGATAAGATCGCATGTTCTTAAATATCCGGTGTGCTGATGCCAAGATATTTTCTCCCCCTACACCGGCCAGTTGGACTAAAATGTTGACCTATCGTCCTTGACTTGGGGACGTAAATTACAAATACGTCTGAAGTTAGGGTGGGTTCACCAGATGGCAAGAGACACTGTTAATATGGAAAGCTAATCCTCACACAAAAATCAGTCCAGCACTACTAGAAGTAGTGTGTATGGACTACGCTTGAATTCAAAGCAAGCGAATTAACAAAAACATATGGATACCACGGTTCCAAATTGCTGTCATAGCTGTGGGAACAGAGTTGAGGATGAACACTCAACCTTGCAAAATACCCCCATGGTGTGTGCATTCATAATCTATGATAGCAAACTTTCAACTCCTAGCCTTCATTTGGCAAAATCTGTCATATAATAAGAGAAGAGGCGACGGCGAGTCTTTAGCTCCATTTAACCAGACTACTTTAGATATGTATGCATGTATCTAAACTCGAGTTAGACAAGAAAATTCTAAAGACAGAGACAACCAACCAGGAGTACACCACAACAGTCAGGATAGGATGCCACCCAGGAATAAAAATGTCTACAACTGCAAAGCTTTGTGGTGCTCGCCCTGTTATGGACCCCCAGGCAGGTGCAGTAACAGTCCCATGCTTCATAAGGGTCCAGCCACAATAACTGGAGGTCCTTCTCAGATGTCCTGTGGAGACAGGGGTCACAAGAATAGAGCGTCTGAGCATACCACACAAAGACTGAAAATAATGCACTGGAATGTGAGGGAGCAGCAAAGAAATTATCAGTACAAATTCAGACAAAGGTGGAATATTTGACAAGGAATAACAGAACACTGTACAATGCAGAAAAGCTACCCTCAGTTTCCTTGATGAGGAAAACCCACAGGACCTCTGCATTCAAGACTACACAGATGGGTCAGCTCAAAATGCTGTTAGAAATGGAGGAGCAGGATTGTACATAGAATAAACAAATAATCCTAGGGATACGGCCAGAGCATCAACAGGAAAGTACTGCCATAAGTTGAAGAAGTCAAGAGTGCTGACACTGACTGACAGCATGTGGACTTGTGGTCTCCTGTGGCAGCATGACAGGTGTGGCATTGAACATATAACAAATCAAACGAACACTACATATATGGAAGTGTAGAAAAAATTCGTTGGACAACAAAAAGAACAAGCATATCTGCGTGAGCTGAGTTGGAGCTAAGAAAGGACATCACTGAATTCACTGCACTCAGGAAGGACATTCACATTTTTTAGTACGAAGTGACTATTCGCAATTCCATTGCGAATATAAAATAATTATATTCGCAATCGAAGTAGGTCACGTGATTATTCCTATGCGTGTGTCCACATTACAATATTTTGTTGATCCGTTAACGTGTCCTCAGTAGCATAGTAAGTACTTAGTGTTTCCGCCTGGTGCACGGGAGCTCCGGGTTCGATTCCCAAATCGGGAGGTGACGTTTTTTTTTTTTTCCATTTTCAGGAGTTAGGTGACACCAATGCTTGTCTGATGATTTCGCTTTAGGCATATGTTTTCTACGGATTTTGTTTGTATTAGGTGTTGTTTATCTTGCTCCGCAGGAACCTGCACACTTGTCTTTCTGTTCTTATCTGTCCTCTACTTTTGTTATCTTGGGAAAGGAGCTTAGCCACCCGAACACGAGTGTTCTCTCTCTCTCTCTCGCTCTAAGTCTCGATCTCCCACCTCTCCCTTTCTTGTCTTTACCACTCTTTAATGTCTTTCAATACATCTTTCTCAAATCTCTGACTCTCACACTGTCTTCGTTATCTATCTTTCTCCTCTCTCTTTTCCACCTGCTTCAGATATACCGGGTTTTCATGCACTTTATAATATGCGTAGCATTTCCTTTTCCTTGTTTATTTATTAATTAATGAGGAACGAATAGAAGTAAGATGTAAGAAGAAGAGTGATTCATTAATAAATACGGAGAATTCTGCAGAATTAAACTCGAAACAGTGAACATTCCTATTTAAATTAACCACCTTCTTAGACTTCTTAATGGCCCAAACTAAAATTGACTAGTAAGCAGACGATGTGACATGTTTCATTGTTTGTTACTTCCCGCAAATCGATTGCGAATATAATTTTTTTATATTTGCAATTCCATTGCGAATAGTGCCTCCCTTTTTAGTATCATTTACTTTTACTAGATTAGTAGATTTAATCCATCCCTTTGTTCAACAGCCAGTAACTTCCAATTTGTTTAGTCATTGTGTTTATTTCCGTTAACTCATCCTGTTGTGAAAGCGGAAGGGTATCCGACCGTATCCTTCTCTCCAGACGGTCACTAACACTACATCGACTCCAGACTCGACTGACAACACTTGATTTTGAACTTGAACAGCAGCAGCGATTCTACTCTACTTTTACAATAAAGCGTAAAACGTAAATGGAAAAGACAGAACTAACACAAGTAAATGTAGTTGAGAGGAACAACTCATAAGCTAAAACAAATCTGGTCGTTTATATTGTATCCTTGCGGTGAAATCACTTACGAAAGAATTCGGCAACAATGTCCGTGGACCCCTTGAGCGTGATTACATTGCTGGAAGACGTCGCCATTTTCAATGTCCCGCGGTTTTGGCCGGAAGTCGCCAAATATTTGATTGTCAGCACAAACGTATTACATATAACTATTACTATTACCAACAATGGTGACACGATAAAAGAAGTTAAAAAATGAATACCTATTGCTCTTCAAAGATTAAAACAACTGAATAAATTGTGGAGAGGGACAGAGAGAACTACAAAAATTAGATTTTTAAGAGCATGCATCTTTATCATTGCAACACTTACTAAACAAGCTGAACAGCGCATAAATGCCTTTGAATATAAATGTTATGTACGAGTTCTAAGAATAACTTGGATAAAGAAAAGAACACACGCATCAATACTTCAAGAGCTGAATATTGAAGAAGGTAGGCTAGTAAAGGCGATAAAATAAAGAAAATGTAAATATGTTGGTCACTTGAAACGTAACGAAAGTTTGGAGAGAACAATAATATAATAGAGGGGTATATACCTGGGAAGAGAGGAAGAGGAAGGCCAAAGAGAAGATGAGTGCAGGATGTGGCGGATAATCTCCAGATGGGTGGATCGGAGGTTTTCCGGAAGGTTGTTATGGGAGCCAGGTTCTGCAAGGGACATGCTACTGAATGAATGAAGCACAAGCATATAGAAGTTGAGTCAAGATCTCTCGGGGCATTACCATAACTCGACTTTTAAGTTTAAAGACATTTTAAGTCTACACTCAGGACATTGTCATACGCTCTCAGTCAACATATGCAACAGTCAGCGAAGAGTCCAAATAATAATGGTAGCAGTAACCGTCTGATTATGTGTCAGTCTGGCCTTTCTTCGGAGTTTTGAGTGCCGGCCTGATCCTCCGGTCACTCCCTGCAGCACCATTCTCTCCAAGAAGTGATGCTCTACCCGTTATTCTGTACTATACATATCATTCCAAAGGGATCCGACCACGCCTTTCTTATTTTGCACCAATACCCGAATGGACGCCCGCCACTCGGCCAGAAGCATTCATGTCTGCATCTTTCGCATCATAATTTGTGAGTATTTTACAATCACGACATGCTTGTGCTGATTTGAAATGGAATGATCAGGAAGTGTCACGATCAGCCCAAGGGCTGTACATACTAGATGATGATGATGATGATGATGATGATGATGACGATGATGATAAAGGTGGTGTATCTTTAACCGCGATGTATATAATAATTAAAGCCAGATTGATAAAGAACGCTTTGTTTAAGGGGGGGGGGGGTGAGAGAAAAGAAAAATAGTCAACTAAAACAGAACCTGTGCCGTCGACCGCTACACGCTGAGTAGGAGATATGAACACTTACGAACTGAACTGTTCAATGTTCAGTGAGGAAAATCAGACGACTGACTAACTTTTATTTTTGCTCATCCTTTTACAGGACAACGTTGTAAATACCAGCATGTTACTGCTGTTGTTGATGTCTTGGCAATTGCTTTCTGAACGACCGGCTCCCATACCAATTCGTTAAAACCCAGAGCACAGCGGTCTGCTGCCAAATCACGCGCAGCTGTGTTTCGAACGCGAGTAAGCGGGATTACGAACCGCGTTCATAAAGCTTTTGCCACGGAGACCAGCAACTAACTATTTTTTTTTTTGTTCGCATATCCCTTTACAGGACATCGCTGTCAACATCAACATCTTTCAGCTGATTGTTGATTTCTTGGCAAGATTACGCTCAGTAGTTTGCCATTGCTTTCTGAGCGACCGGCTCACATACCCCATAAGTTACCGACGCGGAGAGAACCGCTACCAATTCTCGCGCAATGTCACGTTACTTACGAGAGTTTACGGGATTACGGAGAAAGTCGTGTAACCTCTAGACCAGGGAGACCAGGGAGACCAGCCAACAAACTAACTACAAAACAGATTATTCTCACTGCGCCTTGAGCCAGTCAGTCGATTCATAAGTGCATAAATCCACGCCTCCAAAGTGTAGACGCTGACGTCACCAGTTCTGTGTTAGTGTTTAGTTTGTGTCGGTTTGTGTTTGTTTGTTCTGTGCTGACGAAGGCTTTGGCCGCAACGTCCAATTTGTTTCTTGTAGTCGTGTTTCAGTAAAGCTCACAATCTACTTCTCGTTTTTTGGGTGTTTCATTCATTGCCAGTTCTATGTTGGTCGACTATTCTTCTTTGACCACCTTTAACCCCCCCCCCCCCCACCGGAAACCCTAAAAATCTCCCCCCCCCCGGGGAAGTCCCCACCGGTTGAGAACCACTGACCTACACAATGTTCGTAACTACATCACCCCATTTCATTTGATATTCTTGCAGTCTGAGTCATATGCAAGCTAGTAGTATAAAGCCGCCGGTCTCCGTGGCGAAGGGTTTACAGACGCGATTCGTAAGCCCGCTTACCCGCGTTCGAAACACAGCTGCGACAAAGCTGCACTACTTTGTGTCATGTTATATTGTTTACATTTTCACAGCTTTACCGCAGTTCCACCCAATTTTATTCATGGTTGAAATAAAGGTGATTGACATCAGGATGGGAAACACGATCTAAACCGTTTAGCCACACCCACCACACTCTTCCGTTTCCAGGAATTAATGTCCCAGGGTCTAGCAACATGCACATTAAGTCAATGGAAATCTGCAATGATTGTGTCATTAACACTAAGACTGTTATTTATGTATAGATGATATGATCCAGGAAGGTTACCAGGAAATGACCCCCAATAGCAATGCGCGTGCGTGAATTCTGTAAACACAAAGATGGCTACAGTTGAGGAAGTGGTCTACCACGGAACCTGGAGGGTTTGTCCACTCTTCTCTCTTGTTACCTTGTCTTGTCAGTGTTTACATGTATATTGTTTACATATTAGTTAGTGAACTGATAAATATATCAAATAAGCAGGCGTTGAGTATGCAAAATTGTGTTTTAATGAACGTTTTAAAGACAAATCGATTGCAATGTTTTGACTCCCATTGAAGAAAAAAAAAACAATAACAAAAACACGGCATCTGCAAATTGGGTGGATCTGGGAAAATGTAATCCACATATATTTTTTTGACAGTTTCTACGTAAGTTCAGTGTGTGTAAACTAACGTGTTTATCGGATTAATAATCATCACAAAGTCAACAGATATAAGGGGGAAAATACAATTACAATCAAGTCAAGTTTCAAGTCAATTAGATCGTTATTGAGCTCACCTGACTGTTAGAAACTAGCAGACGTATTTTACTGGTGGCACTAATGTATCACTTCGGAACCAGGGTCTTTAATCACAATAAACATATTGTCATTTTCACCATAAACAAACTCACCACAAACAACAACAACAAAAATGACTAGGTTCTGATGTGGGTCAAGGTTAGTGTCAATACTGTAAAAAAAAAAAAAAAAGAAAGAAAGAAATCAGTGCAGTCATCATGTGTGATAGAGATGACAACAAATGTGCATCCAGATTGTAACAGTCAATGTAACAGTAAGATAATATGTTTCAATATGTAATCTTTGATCTCATCCACGTATGATTAAATATTTAATCTTTGATCTCACACACCTGATTGAATATGTAATCTGTTGGTCTCATCCATAGATTATTGAATGTGTGTCAGTAACAGGAGTTGTGGAGATAACTGGCATTGAAGGGTAAGAGATACATATGTCCTAGGTCATGGACACACACAGTTCGCCATCATTATTTCTCTTTTAGTGGCTATATAGCACACGAGGGGTAATATGGTTAACACTCCTTACTCCCAGCTTCTAGGGGTGTTCTCTTCTTATGTGATGATCTCTTTTGCTTTTTACTAAGTGTCTTTTCCTGCATGGGTCATATGTGTGTGAGAGTGAGTGAGAGTTAGTTAGTTAGTTAGTTAGTTAGTTAGTTCATTCATTCGTTCGTTCGTTCATTGGTTGGTTGGTTGGTTGGTTGGTTGGGTGGGTGGGTGGGTGGGTTGGTTTGGTTAGTTTAGTTAGTTAGTTAGTTACTTACTTAGTTAGTTAGTTAGTTAGTTACTTACTTAGTTAGTTAGTTACTTAGTTAGTTAGTTTAGTTAGTTACTTAGTTAGTTACTTAGTTAGTTACTTAGTTAGTTAGTTAGTTAGTTAGTTAGTTAGTTAGTTAGTTAGTTAGTAAGCAAGGGTTAGACTGAGACCAAAGAGAATCTACACAGCTAAACACAAGTCTAGCCCCAGGATTAATATTATCAACACTCATGATCCTGGAAAGTGCTTTGAATTTCAACAGCAACTTGAAGACGCTTTCACTGATACATCAGAAAATTGTATAGTAAATGATAAATGGAGTAAACTTAAGGAAACTATTTATAAAACAGCAGTAGGGGTTTACGGCACTGTGGATCATAAGAGGCAGGACTGGTTTGCGGCAAACAGCCAGATACTGCAGCCCTTGATTGATAAAAAGAAGATAGCTCTCTTAAGAAACAAGGAAAGACCAAAGCGTAACACTCTGAGTGAGCTGAAGCAAGCAAGGAAGGATGTGCAAAAGGCTGCCAGGCAATGTGCGAATGACTATTGGATCAAGTTATGCGAGTCCATCCAAATCACAAGTGATAAGGGAAACATCAGAAGCATGTATGAAGGGATAAAGAAAGCCTGTGATCCAATGATCAAAAGAAGTGCACCGCTGAAAACCTTGACTGGAGAAATCATCACTGATAAGAAACAGCAGATGGATAGATGGGTCGAGCACTATTTAGAGCTTTACTCAAGTGAGACCAAGCTAGCGGATGATGCCCTCAACGTCATAGAGGCCCTGCCAACTCTTGACCACCTGGACACACTTCCCACCATAACAGAAGTTAAGTGTGCTATAAATGAACTTGCATCTGGCAAGGCTCCAGGTAAGGATGGGATTCCAATAGAGGTAATCAGGAGTGGACAAGACACACTCACTTTACAGATCCACCAGCTAATAGAGCTATGCTTGCGAGAAGGACAAGTCCCACAGGATTTCAAAGATTCAAACATCATAACGCTGTACAAGAACAAGGGCGATTGGAGCGACTGTAACAACTATAGGGGTATCTCACTTCTGTGTATTGTTGGGAAAGTATTTACCAGAATTATTCTGCGCAGACTTCAAGTCCTGGGAGATCAAGTCTACCCCGAATCACAGTGCGGCTTCCGTCAGAACCGGTCTACCATTGATATGATATTCTCATTGCGACAGATGCAAGAAAAATGCCGGGAACAAAATCAGCCACTGTTTATTGCCTTCATCGACCTCACAAAGGCATTCTTCTTCTTCTTCTTTGCGTTCATCCGGAGTGTTTTTTCAGATGTGATTGCGGTGTGTCTAGTTAGGCACCCTTGGATCGAAACCCTTAGGCCAACACATCCGGCTTTTAGCGTGCATTTTTGACCAGGTTAGCATTCCTGGGAGACTCACTTTTGTGGTACTGTCCACCTCCCAGCTGGTAAAGTTGGAAGAGTCGGAGACTGCACGGTCATCCCTCAAATGAAGGCAGGGACAGTCCATAGCATTTTCCGCCATCCTGGGTGGCTTCCATAATTGCAGGGCCGGCACATAGCGCCCTGGTACTGGGCACACAGAGGGAATCGTCACGTCCTGCTCATGGCTGCTTTAAATCCTCACTTCAATATATTGGGCATTTCGTTCACCCCGAGCCTTTCCCTGCACAAACCAAGCTGGTCTGCAGTCAGTATCCACTAAGCGAGTTTTTCGGACATGTGCTTGTCGTTGTGTCCGTCAGAGCTGTTCCAGACACGTCGGACATTCGGAAACTACCTAGTCAGAGCTGTTCCGAACAAGAGCGGCATTCGGAAACTAGGTAGTCAGAGCTGTTCCTAGCACGAGAGACATTCGGACGAGACATTTCACTCGGACGTAAATGCGTAGTGTCAATTTTTAGTTTGCCACCCGTAGGACGACACTTCCGACTTCCAGCGGGCATTTTTTAATGAGGTTAGCCATCCTCTGGTTTCGAGGCACGTTGGACTGTTAAGATGTCGCTAACATCTCAGCTGGTCAAGATAGAACGATGAACGACATCGTGGTCGGCCCTCAAGGGAAGGCAGGGGCAGACCATGAGCATTCCCTCGCTATCCAAGGGGGCTTCCATAATTGCAGAGCCGGCACATATTGCTCTGTGACTGGGCTCACCCGAGGAGGTGCCACGTCCTGCTCATGGCTGCTTTAGTTCCTCACTTCCATGTGTTGGGCAACTCGTTTGCCACTGATCGCTCAGGCACACACCAGGGACGGTCAGACTGCTAGCGACACCCACGCTTTTGACTTCGGACCACGCAATAGGTTCGCTCGCCGTGCGTTCCATTTTGCGGCATTGAGACCTTCTTCCACTTTTGTCTACACTCTCTATGAGTTTGATACAGTTTTCGCAGCCACTTTCTTCGACTGGGGCACTTTGACTTTTTGTACTCGCTCACGAGGTAGGCTACTTGTGCTGCCGGATCAGCACCTTACCTTCGTGCAGCGGTGAACGAGAAACGGCCTGGCCTCTCATCCGGGAATCTCTCATATCCCCCAGCTGAGAGCCTTAGAACTTCTATCCGACCTGAGCATGTAGCTTGCTCAGTATCACGCCTTTATTTTTCAAGAGGTGGCTATCGGCCCGGCTCTCAGGTTCGAGGGTTTGTGGCTTAGAGGCGTTCAGCCACAGCCCTCGACAGGGAGCCTTTAGTGTTTTGTCCGGACCAAGAATTCTGCCTTTGTGCGCCTGATATAAATTTTGGACTGCTATCCTCAGTCTCACCTGCAGAGCAGCAGGTTGTGTCTCTCTTAGTCTGGTCCCTATCCCATATGCTGTCCGATATGTAGTTTTTCACCCATCGGCAAGCACATGGGGTCGATGGGACACGCAAGCTCCCCCACCACGGCAAGGTGGAGACACATCGGGGGAGACAAAGGCATTCGATTTGGTCAGTTGTGAGGGTCTGTTCAAAGCACTAAAGAAGATTGGCTGCCCACCAACTCTTCTGTCCATTGTGGAATCGTTCCACACAGGCATGAAGGGTATAATCAAGTTTGATGGCTCAACTTCAGAAGAGTTTGAAATCAAGAGTGGAGTTAAGCAAGGATGTGTACTATCCCCCACGCTCTTTGGGATATACTTTTCACTTCTTCTGAAATACGCCTTTCATGATCAGGATGACGGTATATACATTCACTCACGCTCAGATGGTGGCCTCTATAATGCTCAGAGATTGAAGGCCAAGACCAAAATTAGGAGGCTACTAATCAGAGATTTGCTTTTTGTGGATGAGGCTGCGATTACGACCCACTCTGAGGAAGAATTACAACATCTACTATCTGCATTCTCCAATGCTTGTTCTGAATTTGGTTTAACAATTAACAAAAAGAAGACACAGATTATGTCACAAGGTGCACATGGTGTACCATCAATCTTTATTGACGACGCCGAACTGGAGATAGTAGGCCATTTTACATATCTAGGAACAGAGGTAAATAGCAAATTATCCCTCGATCAGGAAATCAACATCAGGATTGGCAAGGCAGCAACAACAATGAACATGTTAGCAAAAAGAGTCTGGGAGAACAGGAAGCTTACTGCCAAAACAAAAGTCCTTGTCTACCAAGCCTGTGTCCTTAGTACTCTTCTTTATGGCAGTGAAACCTGGACAACTTACTCACGCCAAGAGAAACGTTTAAACAGCTTTCATATGCGGTGTCTGCGAAGAATACTTGGTATTAAGTGGCAAGACAAAATCACAAATACTGAAGTATTGGAAAGATCAGGTTGTGTGACGATGTATTCCATGCTCAGTCTTCGTAGACTTAGATGGATAGGACATGTTAGGAGGATGGATGATGGTAGAATACCAAAGGACATCTTTTTTGGTGAATTACAGACGGGTGGGAGATCTCAGGGTCGGCCTCTACTACGATACAAAGATGTGTGTAAGCGGGACATGATTGATACAGGCATTGATAATGCACATTGGGAGCAAGTCGCCGCTGAATGTGTTGCATGGAGGGCAACTATCAGAAATGGAATAAAGACAAAGGAGAAAATGATTGCAGATAAAGCACACACACAGCGTGAAAGACGTAAGATGGTGCAAAATGATGGAAATGACCATGTTTTCACATGCATCTACTGTGGGCAAACATTTGCAGCAAGAATTGGCCTTACCAGCCACACTCGCCACCGCCATGGGTCGTAGTTATTAAGCCTTTTTGAAGCATAATGTACCAAACTATCGTCTGTCAAGACGGAAAGGTGCCAATGTAAAAAAAAAAAAATGTAGTTAGTTAGTTAGTCAGTCAGTCAACAGATCATTCGGTACTTCAATTTTAATTCACCGCAACAAAGAAGAATCCCTTCGAGCCTCATTTGCATCGGTCCGGCGTTCATTTTCCGGTTTAGTGTTCGGTGGACTGCTAGACCGATCGATGGATGTTTGTAAGTTTTTGGGCCTGTAGGGCCCTCACTGTCGATGACAGTGAGGGCCCTACGGGCCCAAAACTAAAAAAAAACATCCATCGATCGGTCTAGCAGTCCACCGAACACTAAACCGGAAAATGAACGCCGGACCGATGCAAATGAGGCTCGAAGGGATTCTTCTTTGTTTGCGGTTGTTTGCGGTGAATTAAAATTGAAGTACCGATCATTCTCATTGCACATTGAAACATTCTGTCCATAAGTCCTCGGATCCCCTCGTCAGTAAATTCCGCAGCGTGTAGCAGCTAACGACACCAATTCTGTGTTGGTTTATTAATCTTCTTTGGCTTCCTGTGTAGTGTTCTTGTTTGGCCACACGTCTTTTAACTTGCTATTCTCGCAGCCTGACAATGGTTGTAGATTCACAGTCATCACTTGGTTCTCGCAAACGACTTACTTCTCGTAGAGCATTCAGAATATCAGCCTTGTCCATGGCTCATCCGCCTTGCACAGTAGCCTTACCTGCAAGCCTGTCAGCCTGCTCATTTCTTTGTACACCCGCATGCCCTGGCACGAAAATGAAACTAATCCTTGCTAGCCGAGACAACTCCAGAGACAGCAACCACTCTCTTCAGACACACCCTATCTCTATCTTCCTAATCATACTCATTGAGCCACTAAGGAAACATGCCAGAGTGAAGGTCTGTGTCTCGAGCCATGTTATTGTTTTACTTACTGCCATGACTTCCATAGTCAGGCTACTTGTGGTCAAAGCAAAAGCATAAGAACCGTCCTTCAAAACCATACCTCTGGCCTGAGCTGTAAAGGCCCATGAACTTCTCACTCGTCGAATGACCTATATATAAAGAGACGATGTGTTGCAACACATGGTCTCTATAATTCAGCCCAGGTGCTATGAAGAAGTATAACTCCATCCCTGGTCTTAAGCAGTTTCAGAACAGCACAAATTGGTCTGATCAGTTACATTCGCTACAGACATGGGTTGTAGTTATTATGCCTTTTTGAAGCACAATATAACAAACTATCGTCTGTCAAGACGGCAAGGTGTCAATGAATATAATGAGAGAGAGAGAGAGGTCAGCATGGCTGAAAGGTTAAACGGTTAAGAGCATTTACTCCTAATCTTCCTGTGCACCGATGGTGGTGTGGTGGGTTCATTCCCTACAGAGTTAGACTTCAGCATTGACTTCTCATTCAGAAAGCAATGGCAAACTACTGGACATAAACATTGTCTACACAATCAACCTGTTAATCACAACCTCCTGCAAAGGAATGCAAGATAATATATATATATATATATATATATATATATATATATATATATATATATATATATATATATATATATATATATATATATATATATATATCATGTGCCATGCCGGAATGCGTGGGCGGTCATGACTCGCCATTTCACTCGATCACCAGTGTCGTGGATCAGCTCAGTGTTCCTGTCTCGTCCATGCCATGTGGCCAAGCCATCCAGGTATTTTCCTCTCGGTCTTCCTCTTGGTCTGTTCCCTTTGATCTTGCCAGTTGTCACTAAGTTCTCCAATCCATTTCTTCTCATAACATGTCCAAAAAATTTTGACTGTCTACGTCTAATTTCTCTAATCAGTTTACGATGTTCATTTATCTCCTGTAGTACTTGGTCATTGGTTTTTCTGTCTGTCCATGGTATTCTTTGCATTTTCCTCAGAAACCACATTTCTGCAGCCATCAGATGCTTTTCAGCTTGACTGCTCATTGTCCAAGTTTCACATCCATACAAAAGAACAGGCTCTATGTATCCCCTCAACACTCTTTTTCTTGTTTCAATTGACATCTTTTTATTGGTCTGAATGTTTTTCATCTTGCTAAAGGCTACTTTCGCCATGGCGATTCTTGTTCTAATCTCTTCAAGGCATCTCCCATCAGATGTTATGACTGTTCCAAGATAATTGTACCGATTCACTTGTTGAAGAATATTTCCATTTACTTGTATATTACATTGTGGCACTTCTTCCTTCCTAGTGACGACCATAACCTGAGTCTTTTTACAATTTAATTCTAACCCCAGTTGCTCACTGTGTACAACAACCGCAACTACTAATTGTTGCAGGTCCTGCGCATTGTCTGCAATTAATACTGTATCATCTGCATATCTAATATTATTGATGTTTCGTCCTCCAATGCTGATTCCATTTATATCCTCTACATTTCTGAAAATATTTTAACTGTATAGGGAAAAAAGATCTGGAGACAAAACACATCCCTGCCTAACCCCTCTCTTAATTGGCTGATACTGTCCCACTTCATTATCAATCCTTATTGCAGCTTGTGGTTTCCAATATATGTTTTTTATAAGTCTAATGTCTTTCCCATCTATTTGTAGATCTGCAAGCATATCCACCATGTTGACATTCTAACTCTATCAAAAGCCTTTGTATAGTCAACAAAGCAAAGATGTATATCCTTGTTTACTTCTATAGCACGTTCAGTAACTGTTCGCAGCATATACACAGCATTTACTGTACCCTTTCCTTCCACAAACCCACATTGTTCTTCCCCTATTTCAGGTTGTATCTTTTTCCTCACTCTTTGCATGATAATTCTTAGCAAAATCTTTGTGATGTGACTCATTATACTAATTGTTCTATGTTGATCACATTCCAAGGTTCCTGATTTCTTTGGGATTTGGATTCCTTTGCAGGAGGTTGAGATTAACAGGTTGATTGTGTAGACAATGTTTATGTCCAGTAGTTTGTGAGCCGCTTACCAGGCATTCAAAACGCAGCGACCGATGTGTGCAGCAGACGGGATCGCGTTGTGTTATAACGTGTTGCTATGGGTGCCGTTCGTTCAGAAAGCAATGGCAAACTACTGAATGTAAAATTTGCCTAGTACATCAACAGCAGCTGAAAAATGTTGGAGTTGACTGCAACATCCTGCAAGGTATATGCAACATAAAAAAAAAAAATTATATATATATATATATAGAGAGAGAGAGAGAGAGAGAGAGAGAGAGAGAGAGAGACAGAGAGAGAGAGAGAGAGCCAGCATATTGTTTTCCAAATAAAGACTAAGAAAACTATTACAAAATTCAGATGCTAGGTAAACATTTTCCGGCCATGATGGCAACTCATGCCTTGGGTGTTTCTACCCCTGTATGTATGCATGTATATATTGGGAGCGTTCATTCGAAATCCGTTCGTGCAGCACCGCGCGTAATTGCGTACGTTGAAGATGATCATGTCATAGTTATATGATAAGTACTGACCAATGAATAAAAGAGCACGTGCTTATTGTCCCATGACTGTTGAGAAAATGGCCGGGTTGATCCAAAATCCGTCCAAAGAAACTCAAAGAGCGGTGATTAAGTTTCTTTCATTTGAAGGATGTCAACCAGAGGACATTCATCGAAGAATGAAGGCAGCGGTAACAAATGTGTGTCGAAGACAACAGTTACAGACTGGGCATGAATGTTTCGGAAAGGATGTCAGTTCACTACAGATCTTCGACGGCCGGGTCAAGCGCATATTGTTGCAACAGAAAAAAACATCGCCAAAATTGATGCAGCAGTACAATGAACCATTTTCGAAGTACACGTTCGCTAGCGAAAGAACTTGATGTGTCAACTGGAACAATTCAAAAGGTCGTTTGTAAGAAACTGACATATCGGAAGGTGTGTTCACAGTGGGTACCACAGATGTTGACCGACCACCAAAAAGAGGAATGCATGGGATGGTATTTGAACCACTTGCTGCGTTACAGAGTGGAGGGTGATGCATTTCTCTTCCGCATAGTGGCAGGCGATGAATCATGGTGTCACCAGGACGCAGAGGTGTTTCCAAGGCACCAGGGCCGGGTTCTATACTGGCCAAGACCTATTGACGCGTCCTCGTCAAGTGTCCTGGGCAACAGGTCCCTTCAGGGTCCTGGCTAAAGTCAGTAGGATCGCTGATTCCTCCGAAGTCGGAGAGTGTCTGCCTGTACAGCGAGGAACCACCAGTTTGCACACCAATAAGCCAGACATGGGACAACGTAATACTCAATGCAAATCTCAGGTCCTGTATTACATCACACTGATGTTGGACAACAGGATGCCTTCATCTGACATACAGGACTTCACGTTGGAGCTCAAGCCAATTAACACAAGCAAGCAAACATGGTGTCACCACTTTGAGCCGAGCAGCAAAAGAGAGAGCATGCAATGGAAGCATGACGGCATTCGCCACCTATCTAAGCAATGGGATGCTTGCCTGAATGCCTACGGAGACTTCTTCTGACCAACCCATAGTGCATAATTCATTCAAACTGAATGCTTTGTTTAATTCGACCACACCTGTTAATGTTTCTTTCATGCCTTTGTAATAAAGCCATTGGAACGGGTTTCAAATGAACGACCCTTATATGTATTTTTTTGGCATTCGCTCGCTTTGAAGTCAAGCATATTCCATACATGTGCTACTACTTCTAGTGCACGGAACTGATTTTGTGGATAAGCTTTCTCTATTACCAGTGTCCCTCACCATCAGGGAAACCCACTCCGACTTCAGATGTAGTAGTAATTTACATCCCCAGGTCAACTGTCTGGAATAGGGCTAATGCCACTACCTTGGCATCAACACACTGGCTGTTTAAGAATGAGTGCTCATAACCATTTGGCCAAGCTGACCTCCATATATATATATATATATATATATATATATATATATATATATATATATATATATATATATATATATATATATATTTTTTTGTTTTTTTTGTTTTTGTGTGTCTCTAAATCAATAAAGTACCAAGAAAATCTGTTAATATTGCATTTGGAGCACGTAATTACAGAAATTTGTCTTCATGCTTTTTAATATTGGCCATTTACTTTTTCATTTGTGCCAATGACATTTTGTTTTCATTTTATGCTCTTCTTTTTCATATTCCTATTGAACTGACTGCTTTAGATGGATGTTTCTCAATTTCTAGTTATGATTCTAGTTTGTTTTTATATCTGCTTTCTCTTACTACATTTGCTTAAAGGTCTCCCATGCTCCCTTTCCTCAATAATTAATTAAACAACCAATTGTTTTTACAGTAAGTAAAATGATAACAGTTAAAACATTGTTACAGTGAGTCAAATAACTAAGAATTGTCATCAAATCTGTGTACAGTTTAAGATAATAAATTTGTATATGTGAAATCACAATTTACACTTCAGGACTGAATTTATTTTGGATGAAAATGGCGATGTATCCTGGCAAGTTCCAGATGAAACAGAACCGCTGCCATTTTTCAACTGTGAAACGTATGAGGTAAAAGTTTAATACCTTTGTAAGAACTCCATTTGTTCTTGTTATTTATTGTAGTTTATTTTGGGTTCAATACTGGTCATATGGGGAACCAGTTAGTATGCTTGCCTGCCAGCTAGGTGGTCATGTGTTTGAATCCCCATTGAGGCAAATAAAAATTACAAGCACTTCCAGTTTGACCAAGCCTAAAGTGGGTACCAGAAAATGTCCTGGAAAGTCAAGGCATCTGGTCTAAATAAAGTGCCTATTTGTGTATGAAAATATTGGGTTGGCATCAAATAACCAAAAAGTCTTAAAAGTCGGGAGGATCGATTTCATTGCACCAGGTTTTATCCCATATGGCTCAGTCTCTTTCCACAGGGTGGACTGCCAAAAGCATCGCACAAATCACGGACTCTATAGCTCCAGCGCTGACCCCCAGGAGTCTCTGAGAAAAATGCACTCATTAACTGAAAGACTAATCTGGAATCGAACTCACAACCTTCGGAGCGCAAGGCAGATGACTTGACCACTTAACCACAGAGACTTCCATCAAATAACTAATGTATAAGAATCCTTTATTTTGCCTTTATTTGTTATGTATAAAACTATTGATATTGTTTTTGTTGTATTAATTAAGGAGTGATCTAAGATCAAAGCTCCGACAGTGGACAGTTAGAGTATTGTTTTGCTGATCTGACATCTTCTGCAGCGTGTCTTGTTCCATATGTATTAGTGTTACCTTTCCTCTGGAATAATCTAGGCAGGCCAAGAGAGGGATCATGCTGCATGGGCAACACATAGTCTCTACAATTCAGCCCAGACTTTGTGCTATAGAGATATATAACTCCATGCCTGGTCCCCACCATGGGTTGTAGTTATTATGTCTTTTTTGAAGCACAATGTAACAAACTATTGTCTGGCAAGATGGCCAGGTGCCAGTAACTAGTTAATGAGAAGGTGATTATTGTGACGGGACAGCCCCGCCAGCATCATAATTACCCAAGTTTTCAAGGAATTACAGAGCCCACAATATTTTTCTAAAATTCTCTAAAAGAATAAACGTTCCCCAGAAGAGGATAAAAACGTAAGAGAAAAATACAGAGTCCCTTAGAGCCCGCACTATCATTTTTACTACATTGGTAGATCAAAGCAATGTCTGGTCTCTACATCTAAGAGATTTTCCCTTTGATGTTCTGATCAACCAGACATCGCGGAGCCAGTCAGTGTTAGTTTACAAGCCTGCGTTGGAATAAGGACTAACACCTTACGTTCAACAGGACCTAACGTGTGAACCAGCCACGGCAGAATGGGAGATAAGAGGGTCAGCCAGACCCGTCTGAAATAATACATGGCAGTGCTACTCAGGGGAAAACCCCGTGTAATCCAAAGACGGCAATATAATGCAGGCCTAACACCTATCTATAAGTCCAGACATTGGGGAGACGGGACAACGTCTGTAATTGCCACCACAAAGGAGCAATTAGGACCAGATGCTTAACACCTCACTGCAATACGGGCGGCAAAGTAGGAACACATGGCTGACACATTCCTGCCAGCAACCGGGAAGGCTTGTGTTAACCACAGATTGGTATGTAGTTATGACGCAACGTCTGTTGCAGGGGCCAATTCATTGTTTCAGGAATGTGGCAGGGCATCGGTCAATTTGATTGACAAATGAAACTACCGTCCACAGGAAAGGAGGAGGGGTGAAAAGAATTTGGCACTTAATCCATCTGGGTAAACCATCTTACATGGAAAAATAGGCGGAGTTAATGAAAATGGGACATATTAATTAACCAACCTGGAAACTAGCCAGGAATTGAATAGAATAAAACTACATGCATGGCCAGCAAGACTTCAGACGCAAATTCACAATAGCATTCTTAGGATACCTACTGGAGAAATATTAACATTTCGTTCTGTTGGACTTCTGTACGAAGTATTATGATGGAATTTCCTAGCTATAAACCAGGTAAACCATTATTCTGATTAGTTTGTCTGCTAGTCTGAAGGCTTGTGTAGTTTCCTGTTTTTACATATTCTCCCCAACTTTACACTCGTGGATTTTCTTTGTACTTAATGTTCCAGTTCTAGCTTTACGATTTCACTGAGAACTATTTTCTTCTTGCATTCACTACTTGGTTGTCTGATTTGTTGTATGTGACAATTTGGAGAAATCCATTATCCAAGCTACATGAGCGTGTGGCTTATTCATGTACAGGAGATGCATTTAGATTCATCCTGTATGATGTTAAACATTGGGGAGACTGACTACTTAGGAGAAATTCCTGAGAGCTACCAGTCTCTTGATAGCGTCCAATTAACATTGATTATTTGGACCAACACTTTGAGTGCCTACCAAGATTGTGGTGAAACCACTTGGTTTGAGGAATGGCACCAGTTCGCCTTGTCTGCATGATGTCTGCATGAGGACAGACATGACTTAGGACATTCAATATCCCAGACAGATTCAGGGAAGGCATTTAATGTTCGACAGGACTGTGCGACCAGTCCTTCCGACAAGACAGTATGAATGAATCAGAAAGGGAGAGTGTAAGTGAGGTGAACTTATATGGGAAACACTCCATTACATAAATGTATATGAATATGTATGTTTTGAGCTATAGATGTTCTAAATAGTTTTATGAATATATACATATATATTTATTTATTTAGAACTGATATATGTTTATGTAACATGCCATCATATATATCATCATACCATCATATATTATGACTTGAATGTATGTTTATATGAATGTATAGACATATGTGTTTGAGATGTGTAGACGTAGATACTACCCATCTCCGTTTGTTTCATTCCAGATCTCTTAGGAGCAATGGACAGTCAACAACCCATATCAGGAAGTGACTTAGCCTTGTGAGGGACCAATTTGGACTCCTTCAATCTGACAGTGAACTGCGTCTCACTGGGGGAAGCATGACCTACGTGCTTCTTAGCTTTTCAGCCAGATGAGTTACGTATACCATATTATAATCATCATCATCATCATCATATGATCATCAAGACTAGAAATAATAAACACAGTTGTTGTATTTTAAAACTCAATTTGTCCGTATAATTCTAAATGTTTATAAATGTTTGTGTAGCGTAATCAAGTACACACATTTTGTATCATTTAGTGGGGGTTCGCACATATTGTCCAGAAGTGGGAATCTATGTCCGGGAGGTATCTTGCCTATGCAGTCATAAGTAACCAGATTACGTTGCATGTCTTAACTCCTCCTTTCTCACTTCTGGTGATACCAAGTACAGCCAAAACTATATAGATATATTCTATCTTCAACGAGCCACTTCTTGGCTGTTTTCTTGAGTATCAGGGACAGTGTCTTAAATCAGCATAACAGACATTTGTTCCACGTTTTCTCTCTGGGATTAGTCAGTGGTAATTAGTCCCTTCTGACAGAGTTAGGGGATCTCAAACTACATCCAGAACTAACCACCAGTAGAAGAAAATAATTTTGGCTGAGTGGTTGCCCATCTGGGATCTAACACCAGCCAGTTGGTGACATATTGGTCTGCTCGTCCGCTATAGAATCCGGGAGTACACCCTAGAAAACTTTGGTTTGCATCCAAGATATTGGTCTGCTCGTCCGCTATAGAATCCGGGAGTACACACTAGAAAACTTTGGTTCGCGTCCAAGATATTGGTCTGCTCGTCCGCTATAGAATCCGGGAGTACACCCTAGAAAATTTTGGTTCGCTTCCGACTTATTGGTCTGCTCGCCCGCTATAGAATCCGGGAGTAAACCCTAGAACACTTTGGTTCGCTCGCAAGGAACGAACCTATTTCAAATCTGTTAGTCTGGTATTATTCCGGTCTTGCCCATGGATAGAACCTAGGTCATTCTCACTTACATTCTTAGCAGCATTAGTTAGGTATAATTTATTTCTAATGTAATAGCTTGCTTGATTGTAGGCAAGATTTTGACACATTAGGACTTCTCATCCATGATAGAATCAGAGAATAAATTCTAGACTATTGATTTTCATAAACCATTCTTTCATTCTTCACCCATTACATTTGCTAAGTATTAACTTAGGAATTTGTTTCTAGGGAAGTCTGTAGATTTTAAATAACTTGTTAAAAAGTTAATAACGGATAATATATATGAGTTAATATACATCATTCACCACTGTAGAATTAATAATCACAGTAATTAGTGATATTAATTAGTTTATTGATGACTTGCTTGATCATTTTTTGATTACATGCTTTATCATTTGATTTAATCATGAATAATTTGATAATGCATAATTACTTCAGTGTATGACAGACTGCTTTGCATCAACTTTCTCACTCAAATTCACCACTGTCATTCTCATAGCAGTGTCAGTTCCTCTTGTCACTATCCTGCTCTAGCATAAATCTGACTAGCTCTCTGTAGGGTAATAATATAATTACTTACCTGAGTTTAAGCTGAGAAGAGATCATGGATGCGCGCACAGATTTCTTAGAGTCCGCTAGAGGATGGGGCATAAGGCTCAGCTTAATAGGAGAGAAGCTAGAACTATTTATCAGAGATGAAATGGATTGGTGGGACAAAGAAGATGAGAAGATGAGCAGATGATGAAAAGACTTGCAGAATTAGAAGCAGATATGCGTCACAAAGCTGAAGAAGATGAGATTAAGAAGAAGCAAATTGAAATACTGAACGTGGAGGAATCTACCAGCTCGACTGAGGAAAAGCCAATCACTCAAGCCGAAACTCTGATAGAAAGCGGGGAAGCTGACCGTCACAAAGAAGAGGCACGCATTCCTTCGCAAATCCCCATGGCTCAGAAAAACAAAAACTTGCACACAGAAAGGCAGATGCTTCCCTCAATTCCGAAAAATAAACGGAATATGGAAAAATGTACCCAGGGTACAGTAAACAGTCACAAATGTGAAAAATGTTTACACCGCAATAAAAGCGGATTAGCTGGCTTGGCAACCCAGCAATCTCAGGAGCTTCCTAAGACTTCCCAAAGGAGAAAAATCCAGGAGGAGGAGGACCTGAGGAAAGCTATTAAAGAGATCGAAGGCGAGACCTTACCCGATTCTCTTATTCCCTTCAGTTCAGATAAACTAGGAGTGGAAATGAATTCAGCTGAGACTGGAATGGATGTAAAACAGGATTCCAGTGTTTCTTTCTATGTGGCCACACAAGATGAAACAATTATCAGTATGAATTACTTATCTCAGGTGGGAGATGACATTGAAAATGACACCCCACAACATTCACTTCTATTGGATTTGACACAAGAAAACCAGACCAGGGAGAGAATACCTCAATTGGACTTGGCACAAGAGAGCCCAGCCATGGAGGACAAACAAGACACGGAGGAGAATTCTTACGATGTCAGTATCTTGGAGTCTTTCGAAAAGGAAACTCAAGATACACAAAGCATTCATGTAGGTTATACCACGGACTCTGATTCAGGGACGATAAACATGTCTGCTAACAACAAAGAAGAAAATACTTCTTTGGACAGGATGAAGGTAATACCTATCATCAACACAGCTGAAGCTAACAGGGGATCACAAATGATGGACTCTGCAGCGGAACAAAACCGGAGCGGTTGGTATACTCAACACTCAGGACCTTGTTTACCTTTCACTTCAACCAATGTTGGATGGGGAGAACAGCTGTTTATGTATACTTCTACAAGGAGTGATACAAATTCACAGTTCTTGGGGAACAACATGATTTCTCAAAGCTGGACAACTTCTACTAGCCTTAGACTTTCAAACACAGATTCAAAATGGAACTCTGTTGAAGAGGAACGCACCTGGATAAATAATTATCGAGGGAAGAAAACTCTTACATCAGGAGGGAGTAAACGGACGCCCTACCAAGAAAGAGGCAAGTATGAGTTGAATGCACATCATAAAATTATGATGGTTAGCAAATTTCCTGCCAAAAGGAGGAGATTAAAGGATTTTATTATGATCTTTGGCCGATGGAGGAAAAGAAAATGGAGCAACATTACTGCGACCAATTCTTTTAAGAAAACACTGATGGCACTTCCTCTGCTTATAGGACAAGGGCCAGAAATAAAGTGGATAATAACAGTCTCTCTGCGGCGCAGGAGAATCTTGTTATACATTTTGCAATTTCCCGGCTGGGAAAAAGTAAAACCTCCAGAGGACAGGACATTACCGAGCAATAGCCCGGAAATCCGACACAACACCAGAAGCAAAGATTTGCAAGATTTATCCTGGGAGGATGGACATGGGATATTTCTTTTGACTCATAGAACATCCCACTGCCACAAAGAATATTGGGAACCCAGACTTGGAGGCAGTTGGAGAACGGAGAGAACTTATACATTCTTGAATGCTGCCGAGGCTCTGTTATAGGCTTCATTAATGAACCTACTTAAATTGGAGAGCTATGTGACGGGACAGCCCCGCCAGCATCATAATTACCCAAGTTTTCAAGGAATTACAGAGCCCACAATATTTTTCTAAAATTCTCTAAAAGAATAAACGTTCCCCAGAAGAGGATAAAAACGTAAGAGAAAAATACAGAGTCCCTTAGAGCCCGCACTATCATTTTTACTACATTGGTAGATCAAAGCAATGTCTGGTCTCTACACCTAAGAGATTTTCCCTTTGATGTTCTGATCAACCAGACATCGCGGAGCCAGTCAGTGTTAGTTTACAAGCCTGCGGTTGGAATAAGGACTAACACCTTACGTTCAACAGGACCTAACGTGTGAACCAGCCACGGCAGAATGGGAGATAAGAGGGTCAGCCAGACCCGTCTGAAATAATACATGGCAGTGCTACTCAGGGGAAAACCCCGTGTAATCCAAAGACGGCAATATAATGCAGGCCTAACACCTATCTATAAGTCCAGACATTGGGGAGACGGGACAACGTCTGTAATTGCCACCACAAAGGAGCAATTAGGACCAGATGCTTAACACCTCACTGCAATACGGGCGGCAAAGTAGGAACACATGGCTGACACATTCCTGCCAGCAACCGGGAAGGCTTGTGTTAACCACAGATTGGTATGTAGTTATGACGCAACGTCTGTTGGGGGGCCAATTCATTGTTTCAGGAATGTGGCAGGGCATCGGTCAATTTGATTGACAAATGAAACTACCGTCCACAGGAAAGGAGGAGGGGTGAAAAGAATTTGGCACTTAATCCATCTGGGTAAACCATCTTACATGGAAAAATAGGCGGAGTTAATGAAAATGGGACATATTAATTAACCAACCTGGAAACTAGCCAGGAATTGAATAGAATAAAACTACATGCATGGCCAGCAAGACTTCAGACGCAAATTCACAATAGCATTCTTAGGATACCTACTGGAGAAATATTAACATTTCGTTCTGTTGGACTTCTGTACGAAGTATTATGATGGAATTTCCTAGCTATAAACCAGGTAAACCATTATTCTGATTAGTTTGTCTGCTAGTCTGAAGGCTTGTGTAGTTTCCTGTTTTTTACATATTCTCCCCAACTTTACACTCGTGGATTTTCTTTGTACTTAATGTTCCAGTTCTAGCTTTACGATTTCACTGAGAACTATTTTCTTCTTGCATTCACTACTTGGTTGTCTGATTTGTTGTATGTGACAATTTGGAGAAATCCATTATCCAAGCTACATGAGCGTGTGGCTTATTCATGTACAGGAGATGCATTTAGATTCATCCTGTATGATGTTAAACATTGGGGAGACTGACTACTTAGGAGAAATTCCTGAGAGCTACCAGTCTCTTGATAGCGTCCAATTAACATTGATTATTTGGACCAACACTTTGAGTGCCTACCAAGATTGTGGTGAAACCACTTGGTTTGAGGAATGGCACCAGTTCGCCTTGTCTGCATGATGTCTGCATGAGGACAGACATGACTTAGGACATTCAATATCCCAGACAGATTCAGGGAAGGCATTTAATGTTCGACAGGACTGTGCGACCAGTCCTTCCGACAAGACAGTATGAATGAATCAGAAAGGGAGAGTGTAAGTGAGGTGAACTTATATGGGAAACACTCCATTACATAAATGTATATGAATATGTATGTTTTGAGCTATAGATGTTCTAAATAGTTTTATGAATATATACATATATATTTATTTATTTAGAACTGATATATTTTATGTAACATGCCATCATATATATCATCATACCATCATATATTATGACTTGAATGTATGTTTATATGAATGTATAGACATATGTGTTTGAGATGTGTAGACGTAGATACTACCCATCTCCGTTCGTTTCATTCCAGATCTCTTAGGAGCAATGGACAGTCAACAACCCATATCAGGAAGTGACTTAGCCTTGTGAGGGACCAATTTGGACTCCTTCAATCTGACAGTGAACTGCGTCTCACTGGGGGAAGCATGACCTACGTGCTTCTTAGCTTTTCAGCCAGATGAGTTACGTATACCATATTATAATCATCATCATCATCATCATCATATGATCATCAAGACTAGAAATAATAAACACAGTTGTTGTATTTTAAAACTCAATTTGTCCGTATAATTCTAAATGTTTATAAATGTTTGTGTAGCGTAATCAAGTACACACATTATTGTATCATTTAGTGGGGGTTCGCACATATTGTCCAGAAGTGGGAATCTATGTCCGGGAGGTATCTTGCCTATGCAGTCATAAGTAACCAGATTACGTTGCATGTCTTAACTCCTCCTTTCTCACTTCTGGGGATACCAAATACAGCCAAAACTATATAGATATATTCTATCTTCAACGAGCCACTTCTTGGCTGTTTTCTTGAGTATCAGGGACAGTGTCTTAAATCAGCATAACAGACATTTGTTCCACGTTTTCTCTCTGGGATTAGTCAGTGGTAATTAGTCCCTTCTGACAGAGTTAGGGGATCTCAAACTACATCCAGAACTAACCACCAGTAGAAGAAAATAATTTTGGCTGAGTGGTTGCCCATCTGGGATCTAACACCAGCCAGTTGGTGACAATTATTACACATGCCAGGACCACATGACCTCATTAATATTTGCTGTTTCTTGCTAGAGCTTGTCTTTACAGATTATGTTTGTCACTTCAAATATACTGATTGTTCCAGAAAATACAATGTTGAAGATCCTTGAAACCACTGTAATAACATTAGAATTCAGAGGAATTTATTGGCACTTATAGCAAACATAGGAACGAGGTAAAACTTTGATGTCATACTAGAAAAAAAAAAAATTGAAAACTATATATCAGGATTAAAACATTGCAGAACCTCTCTGAAGGAGGAAGTATATTTAAATGCATATCCGGCTGGAGATCCCTAGCAAGTTATCACTGACCAAGTCTGTCATCCACCGGTACTCATGAACATGAAATGCATAGGATTGCTACCCAGCCATTATTTATATCATCATAAGTCTCAGAAATTTCTGTCAACAAAGCATAGGTCAAATTACAAGGACACCGTAGACCAGACCATTTTGTTGGGTCAAATATAAAGATGCCTATGTTACCAGGGCACATAAGGGAAGACAAGAATAGTAACACTGTAACCTACCATGCATATCGTCAGAGGTGACCATGTGGGGTTGACGTAGGTCAGGCTCCCTCATCCTGTAGAAAGCTTTTACTACAAAATCCAACCAATAACTTGATATGAGTTGGTTGATGGCCTGTGTTCCATAGGGAAATCAAGGCAGAAGAATATATAAAGAACATTTAAGGCAGAATCATGATTGGCTGGTTGGTTCTTAGGTTCCCGTACTTAAAAAAGGTAAAGTTTGGGGCTTCCCAACCATTGCGAGTGTGATCCAGGTAATTTTTCTCAGGCTAAGGAATACTTAAACTGCAATAATGTTTTCCTGTATGGGACAAGGTAGGAGAATCCTTGAAACCATTGTAATAACATCAGAACCCCTCTGCCGTGTGTCCACTGTGACGAGGTAGAAGGGCTTGCGTGTTCCAATGACCCCAAAAGCTATGCCGATGGTAGGGTCACCCATGTCAGACAGGTCAAGGTAGAGGATCCAGGCCAAGAGGCGCACACACCCGCGAAGGACACAAAGGAGGAGTTCTAATACTTACATGGAACACGATACTTGCAGTGAAGTATCTGTGACTTCTGACAACCCAACGGAAATTATAGGTGTTGATATAATGATAAAGGATGTGAAAATAAAAATTTACGAGGGCGAGTAAATAAGTAAGTCACACAGATCTGTGGGATGGCAGGTAAATGAAGTTGGTGATTTCTACAGGTGTCATTAGGTGACAGCAACATCGAACTTTATATTTATCAGGTGGTGCTAGGTGTCTCATGCGTATGCGCAGCGCATAAACAAAATGGTGACTGTACTTACAGAGTGTACAACCAAAGAGCAACGTGCTGTTGTGCATGTTTTGTGGGCAAAAGGACTGCCTGCAAAGGACATTCATAAGGAAATGCTTCTTGTTTATGCTGACAAATGTTTGTCCTGTAAAGCGGTGCATAGCTGGGTAGAAACATTTTCTCAAGGACGCTCTAAAATTGTTGATGAAATCCAATCTGGTCGCCCTGTTAAGATTGCAACAGAAGCATCCGTGCAGCGGGTGGAGGAGATGATTAGAGGTGACAAGCGAGTAACGATCGACTCTGTAGCATCTGCAATAGGGTGCTCACATGGTTCAGCATACAGCATAATGCGTGATCGATTGAAATTTAAGAAAGTGTGCTCAAGGTTGGTACCCAGACAAGTATTGCTTCTTCATGACAATGCCAGACCACGTTCGGCTCGATTAACTTAGGAGAAAATTAACCACCTAAGGTGGGAAGTTCTGGAACATCCACCTTACAGCCCCAACTTAGCCCCTAGCAATTTCGACCTTTTTTCGACCTTGGCAGGAGACATTTTTCACGAATGACGCCAAAGTTGAATGTGACGTGAAAACGTGGTTTAGAAAACAGAGCACGCAGTTCTATGCAGCCGGTTTGGGAGGACTGATAAATAATGAGATAAGTACATCATTGTTGGTGGAAATTATGTTGAGAAATAAAGGGACAATGTGTGTATAAAAATAAACTGGTTTCAAGTTGTTTAGTTATTTTTCTATAGCCATTTGTGACTTACTTATTGACTTCTTCTCGTACAATCTGTATAGCCCAGCAGATAAGGACCTTACACTTTCAAACATAAAAATATACACAAAATATGACACAAACTGCATTATTGTCAGAGACTTAAATAGCTGTTCAGAAAGATGGGGATACCCAGATACTGACAACAGAGGAGATGAAGTAGAGGACTGGAAAATAGACTCATATCTCCATCTACTCAACAAAGCGGATGACACGCCGAGCTTCTACTCTAGAAGATGGTTTACCACTTCTACTCCAGACTTAGCTTTCTGCACGGGAGACATCCTCCACAAAATCGATCATCATGTGTAATTAGCAGGTAGTGACCACAGACCAATCAAGCTTGTAATGAATATGGAGTATGTTCCACAGGAACAAAAGCCTTTGCCTCGCTGGAATTACAAACGAGCTGATTGGGACAGATTTGCCATACAAACAGACAAATATTGTGAAACCATAAATACACGACAAGGCAACATAAAACAAATGGTGGAAAGTCTAAACAAAGCAATAATACATGTGGCCACTGAGTCCATTCCAAGAGGAGCGAGGAAAAATTACAAACCATACTGGACTGAAGAACTACAAATTTTGGAGAACAAAGTTGAAGATGCCAGGAAGACAGCAGAGAGGGAACAAACAACTGAAGCGAACATCTCTCTCAAAGCCATCTCATCAAAATATAAGTTAGTTTGTTAGTTAGTCGAGGTTCCAACTTCACGGCAACGGGTCGTCAGCAAATCTAACAGACAATAAATCAAACAACAAGAGATTGTTTGGAGGGAAAAAAACAGAAAACTTGAACTTTGACAGGGATGGAAACAAACTATGGAAACTAGTGAAAGCCATGAACAATGAAGGACCTAGAAACAAACAAATAACACTTAAACAAGGAAATGCCTTAGCTTACAGGACAAAAGGCTGCAAATGCACTAATGGAACACTATGCTAGTGCAAACACATTGATATTACAACCGAACAGAAGAAAGCAATCAAAGACAAACAGACACATCATAGTAATAAAGAGACAGCAGCAGAATATATGATGGCAAATCTAAAAATGGAAGAAATGGAACAGGCAATGAATACCCTATAAAAGAAGAAATCACCAGGAAAGGATGGAATCACAAATGAAATGCTAATAGGACTAGGCACTAAAGCAAAAAAGAAACTACTAGCAGTCCTAAATTACAGCTGGAAGAGAGGAATAGTCCCACAGGCATGGAAGGAAGCTATACTAATACCAGTCCCAAAGAAAGGAAAAGACCTGGAAGAACCAAATGGCTATCGACCTATCAGTCTACTTAGCTGTGTAGGAAAATTAATGGAACGCATTATCAATGGCAGGCTAACATGGCATCTGGAAGAAAACCAACTCTTAACACCACACCAAGCAGGATTCAGAAAGTACAGATCCACTGAAGATCAAATAACCTATATAGCTCAGGAAATAGAGGATGCCTTCCAAGAGAAAAAAGCACACACTAGCGGTCTGGATAGATTTAGAAAAGCATTTGATAAAGTATGGAAGGAAGGACTGAAAGTAAAACTGCAAAAAATGCATGTTTGTGGGAAAATGTACAAATGGATCAGCCACTACCTTGAGAACAGAACTGCGAGGACAAAAGTACAAGGACAAACCAGCAAAATGATGCTGTTGGAGCAAGGTGTCCCCCAAGGAGGAGTTCTTTTACCAACATTATTCCTAGCATATATAAATGATATCATGGAAAATTTTCCAGCCAGAGTACACACATCCTCCTTTGCAGATGACCTAGCCATATGGACATCTGAAGAATATATTAGTACAGCTAACAGCAGAATACAGCAAGCCTTATTAGCGCTAGAGGACTGGTCAAAATCATGGCTAGTGAAGATAAGTGAGGAGAAAACAACATGCACAGTGTTCTCCCTCTCAACTAAAACTCAGCAACCTAAGCTGGTATTGAATGGAAAAATATTGCGCCATGAAGAAAATCCAAACTATCTAGGAGTCACCTTTGATCGTCGCCTGACATGGAAGACACAGGTTGAGAAAAATCGAACAAGAGCAAGGCAAAGAATGGCAATCATGAAAAAGCTTGCTGGTACAACGTGGGGAGCAGATGAGAAAGTTCTCAAGAAGTTATATACTGGACTGGGTGAGGCCAGTACTGGAATATGGCATCGCAGCTTGGGCAACAGCAGCTAAGTCAAACTTTAACAAAATAGAGTCCAAAATCAAGGAATGCGAATCATAACTGGAAGCCTGAAGACAACGCCTATTAATGAACTAGAAAAGATCACTTGTTTACAACCAATGCAGGATAGAAGAGATAGTAGAGCCCAGCAACAAGCAGAAAATTTAGAAGATTGACAGACCACCCCTATGTATAAAGGTTTAATGGTTTTGGAAAGGGAAGACTGAAGCGTAGCAACTTTGTAGAAACTGCAAAACGAAAGATTAGAGCAGATCCTATACTTAATATATCAACAGTCAAACCCATGTACAATGCACACAAGTTCCCAGCTTGGAGACAGCAGCAACTGCCTGAGATGATGGAAAACATTCCTGGTATTGAGAAAAAGAACACTCAGAATGAAACAGAAAGAAGAAAAATAGCCATAAACTACATAAAAGAACATTACGCAAGTAGCAATTGGATCTATGCATATACAGATGGATCAGTCAAAAGTTCAGTAGAAAATGGAAGAGGAGGATGTCTCCTAAATTTAAAAATTGGAGTGAAAAAAACAGTCAGTGGCAACTGGAAAATTTTCAAGTAACTTCAAAGCAGAGTTAGAGGCTTTGAAAACTGCAGCAGAAATGCTCTTGATGAAAATAAAGAGAAGCAAATAGCTATCTTCACAGATGCAAAGTCAGCTGTCTCAATACTGAAGAGCAAAAACAGCACAGAATTAGCAGACGCGCAGCACTCCATGGACTATGTCAGAAATCCAAAAAAAGTTGTAATACAGTGGATCCCATCACATTGCAGTATACCTGGAAATGAAGAGGCTGACAGACTAGTAAAAGAGGGCGGACGACTACCACAGCCTGACATAGACATATAACCTATAATGAGGCATAATGAGTGTTTAAATTCACTGAAGGAACACATGGTTTTGAATTTCTAACAGCTGAGTGGATAAGATCGTGTGTTCTTAAACATCTGGTGTGCTGATACTGAGGTAAGGGGTTCAACCTCTACACCGGACAGTTGGACTAAAATGTTGACCTATCATCCTTGACTTGGGGACGTAAATTACAAGTACCTCTGTTTTTGGAGTAGGTTCACCTGATGGTGAGAGACACTGTTAATAGGGAAAGCTAATCAACATGCAAAATTCAGTCCAGCACAACTAGAAGTAGTGTGTATGGACTATGCTTTTGTTCAAAGCTAGCGAGCGTCAAAAACAATTTCTAACAAGGGTTTGTTGTATTGGTCAGGTTTGCCCTGCTGCTGGAAATGAACCTGCTGTGTTGAAGTTTATAGGGACGTATGCAGGATATGTTGTTGAATTTAAGGTAAGATAACACTAAACTCCTTTATAAATATTAAAACTCTAGCTTATTAAAGTACATTGCAATAAATTCAGTGTTTCATTGTGGCTGGATGTCGTGTCCTCCTTTAAAGTGTCGTCCCTGGAGTGAGGAGAGTCAACACCCACATTATAATATTTTTCTTTCCTATCAATATCCTGGAGAATCCACCAGCTTCCGTCCAACACACTCCATCAGCCCGTGGACACCTTTTCCTGTCACTCTCTCACTGTCGTACTATGCCCCCTCTCATACTTCCCCAACGCAACATACTCAACAACTCTTGATTCTAAAAATTAACAAAGATTAATTTATTAAAAGAAAAGTGTAACGTATATGCGACGTGTATGCGAAGACAATGTGTGTCGTGTATTATAACAGAAATGTATGTGTCAGCCCTCAAAGTTCAGGATCATAGTGTACACATCATGGCAAAGGATTACACTGACATCATACGAGTCAGTACACAAGACCTCACCGAAGTCGTATCCTTCTCTCCAGACATGTCCTCTTCCAGGAACTTTGATGACCATGAGATCTGAATCCCATGTAAATATAATCCTTGAAAAAAAAAACTATGATAGTTCCTAACACAATGGTTCCTAATAGTTTATAGAAACCCCGGCTTCATAATTCCGGCGTAGTGAAACAAACCCGGAACACTGTCCTATGAACAAGACTTTTTGTCTCTTGCTAAATGTTCTCTAGTTCTCAATATTAAAAAGTTATTGTCTATACTCCAATAGAGTCCTTTATTTTTGTTCTAGTCATAAGTGAACTGAATATCCATCACTACTGGTGTGTTAAAACTGGTATGACCTAAATTCATTCGGTATTTATCCTGTAGGATACATATACCATTCAGCTCCACTGAGCAATGTTGATCATCTTCCTCTAGCATAATCTCTGTTGTACAATTGCTGGCCAATCTTCCTGCGCCAAACTTTATCCGGGATCGGATTGTCTCTTGGTTTCATGTTCTTCATTCCAACCAGAGGTAACCTGCAACATAAATCATATAACCGGTGATAGTCTCCCCGTCACTGATCTCTATTAGATGATCGTGGCCATCGGCCTCGCTCAGAAAATATAATGAACCTACTCTGTCATGGACAGATGACTGAACACATATGTGATCATCAGGCCAAGACAAGATAAAAAAAAAAAAGCAAACAGAATGCGGAACCCCCCCATCAGGGACACCTACGGGAAGATCCCAATTATCCCTCATTACTCAATCCTCAATTAGTAAAGCTTATCAACACTTCACTAATCTATTTGCAACTAACAGAGCCAAGTATCACTTCCCTACTCTAGTTAGTTTTCCACTAACAGTGCTAATCATCACACTATAGTTTTAACAAGCCTACAGCCTATATTAATTAGAACTAATTATAATCGGTTCTACCTTAGGCCACACTGCAGTTAGATCAAATTACATCCACTCTTGCCATGACAGGCACGTGTAAAATTAAATTAACTCAATTCGCACACAGTAGACGTTTTCCATCAGAACCACAGTGCCGAAGCACGTCTTCTACAAATCCAAGGTTTGCGATCAACTCCCCATCTCCAATCATGGTTTTTGGCCAAACCTCTAATTGGTCACGTGACTGTATTCTTCCTGTCCACACAGGTGTTATTTGGACATATCAGCCATTGTCAAGAATCTATTTTTCCCTGGCTTAGTCACTGTCAAAGTTGTCATCACTTGTTTTGACTCCCCCAACAAACTAACGAGTTACGGTATGATCCCAACAACAGTTTTCCCCAACAAGCTGTCAATAGCAATCTGCCCATCTGCGTGATGTCTGGAAACTATATGACAGATGGACTGTTATCTTCCGTGCTGAGTACTTCCGTTTCCAATCCGAGCTGTTTATAATCTGTCAAAGCGATGTATGATTCAGCTCATTCACTTCCCCTATACATCTGCCACTGTTAATTTTGCCCTGACATGTGATGGCCGACATCCGATTGCCACCATGATCCCACGGGTTCCATCTGTATTCAAATGTTGACAAACTGTCAAAGCGATGCCGGGACCTGTCTCCATCACCACCGAATGTTCCAAATCCGTTAGAGATGTACACGTGCAGCTACAAATATTGTCCTGGGATTTAGACAACCGATTTGTTTATACTGTTAGTAAAATAGTTGTCACTGGCAGATAGTCCGTTTTATCAGAAAGCCTCTATAATAATCAGCTGGGTAAACGCACTGTTTTATTTTGTGACACTGGATGGGTCAGAGTTATCAACTGCGCATACAATGGAATAATCAACTGAGGTTTTTGTTATCATTTTGACTCATTAATCTCTTCTTACACAAGTATTTTCTAAGTATTTTTGCTCTTCAAGTAGTCGTCGTTGGTTACTTTGACATAAAATTATTCACAGCATTCATCTCCAACATCATATCTTTGCTGCATTCGAGCACTTCCTAATTTATTCCTTCACATTCCATGATTCACTGCCATACGTCACAACAGGTTCAATATAACATTTCAGTAATCTTTCTGACAGTCAATGAAGTGACATATTACATGAGATAATTTTCATGATCTGAAATACCATACCATGGATACTATCTCACTGTGGAGTACTGAAC